>CANSZD010002480.1:0-136834 GCA_947648045.1 Beta corolliflora | reverse complement strand
GTCCCATAAAAACCACTTTTCCATTATAAATAAGTATAACTCATAAGTCATAAGTAGTAATTTCGTACACAAATAATTGCACCAATTACGAAAGTAAAAACTCCAGGGTTACAACTTTCTCACTCTCCCTCAACCTAAAAAAACGGCATTAATCTTCCCTTCTCCCTTCAATAAACACACACTTTCTCTCTCCTCTTCCTCTTCCTCTTCCCTCTTCATCATCTTCATCTTCTTCTTCTTGGTAGCAGGTAGCTCCCATCAAATCTCACTCTTTCACTTTCTCTCTCCCTCTGCCTGTGAATCAAATCGTATTTGCTGAGTGTTGCGTTTGTGCGCAGAAGAAGGTCGAACAATGGCGATTCCAGCTGCGGCTGTGATCGTACCACTGGGCCTTCTCTTCTTCCTCTGGCCTTGTCGTCAATGTTTTACAGGTCTCCATTTTCTCTCTCCTCTTTCCTCGATCTATTTCTTCGTTTTCGTTCACTGCTTTTTAAATGACGTTTAATTACTGAGATTTTTTGTAATTTTATCTACATTTTTTAATTGTAGCTCAGTTACTTACTACTAAGTGCTGCTGCAATTTATTTGTTAGGTTTTTTTTTTATTGGTTGATTTTGGAAATTGTATTGTGTTTTTAGCATTTTTTAGTAGGACTTTGGAAAACTCGCCCAATTTTGGATGTGTGTCATCCTAATTTTGGAAGTTCTTAAATCAATGAAGGTTTTATTTATTTATTCTTATTATTATTATTATTATGAGAATGAAAATTACTGGTGTTTTTCTCTTTCTGTTTTCTGTAAATGAGGAATTCAAATTTTTTTCTGGTAGTTTTGTTTTTGAGTTTGGGAGGGTTTTGGTTTGAGATGTGGGTATGTGATTTTAAAAGATTCAATTGTGAGTTATTCCTTTTCTTCCAATGAAGGAAATGCTGTGTATTAAAGTTTAAAAAACATTATAGTGCTACCTGTTTTATGTAAATTTGTGGTTTATTATGTAAGTAATATTAATTGTAGGCCCTATTTGAGTGTTATGTTTTCCTTTCAGACAACTTGCTTTGTCCTTGGTGAAGCCCGTTGTCAAAGAGCACATATAGAAGAAATCAACAGATTTGTAGCAGAATTGTTGTAACCGAGCTCGTGGCAAGCATCAGTTGGGTGGGCTAGGGTTCAGGTGATTATTTTCTTGGCCTGGTTACCAAATCGCTTTGACAATATATTGCTTTCTTCTGTTGGTAGAAGGGTGATGCTTTCTACTTTAGTAAATGTACAAGTGGGAGACATCGAGTCCTTAGCCCATTTATGTCTTCAGTGTTTCACCTTTTCATTAATGTATATTGGAAGTTGTAGTTCTGTACTTCGATCTGATAGAATAAGCAATCTATCTGAAATCACAGATTCCTTGCAGAGTAATATTTTGTGCTGATTGTTATAGAGAGAGGGGTTGATTTTGAAAATGTATGTTGTTCTTCTCATTGGGCAAGTAGGAATGGAGGTTGTTTATGGGTAAAAAGTTGAGTGACAAGTAAGCTATACATGCGTCTAACTGTGTATGTGGGTGAATTCGTGGAGCAAACATGTTATGGCTTGATGAAAGCTAAAGTAGAAGTAACATTTTTTATCTTTGGATCAGGGGGTATCTTTTGTGCAAGTGCCTATATGCACATCATGAACTAGTAGGACAGTAATCTTTGGTTGGAAAATTTTCTGGAGGTAATATCGTTATATCCAGAGTTTGTTGTTCTGTACAAAGGAAGTATTAACACCTATATATGACGAGGAGGTTTCAGTGGTATCATTGTGAATCTTAACAAAGTGAAGATGTGGAGGGAGCTTGGATTATGGAAAAGATGTGGGCGGTACATGGAATAGGTCAGAGTCTCAAAAAGGCACGTCTAGGAGGCGATCTTGCCAGTAATTGAGTGTTGAAATGTTGTGGAATGCTATTGATGCAGATAGCTTGCAGCGTTTTATCCCTGAGTGGTATATAGAAATGTCAGTTGATTTTTCTTGTTCTTGTTAGCTGTAGGCTTTGATACATGAGGTGTGAAGGAAATATTGCCTTCCTCTGTGAATTTGCTCTTTGCAATGTAGAATTTGATCTAATGTTTCCTTTTAGCATGATACTGCAGTCCAATTTTAATCAGATGCTGTTCTTTTGTGTTGATAATAACCATGGCGTTTATTGTTGTAGTAGGCATTTCAATAAGGATGAAATTTACGCCCTCCGTTCTCTTGTGATCTACCCACTTTGTACTTTGAGACTATATACAAACTCCACTTACAACCAGTGTTTGTGAGTTATACGCAAAGAAAATATAGTCATGTGGGGTCTTGTTAGGTTCGATTCTATATATATTTGCAAGATGTACTTCTTACTATTTTTGCTTATTGATAATTAAGAATATTAACAGTCAGGGTTATGCATTGGAAACGTGAAAGTCAAGCCCATGTAGATTAAATCAGACAGTAGGGAGTACCTTCTTATGCTCAACTATGTAGAAATAAGTTTCAGTAAAATT
Organism: Beta corolliflora; assembly: GCA_947648045.1. Lineage (NCBI taxonomy): Eukaryota > Viridiplantae > Streptophyta > Magnoliopsida > Caryophyllales > Amaranthaceae > Beta > Beta corolliflora. Next base: position 134,316 of record CANSZD010002480.1, on the reverse strand, counting down.
GCATTAATTTCAGCACTAATAGCATGAGTTTCATGTAATTGTGAAAATTTTGTAATCTAAATTTTGATGTATTATTTCTTGTAAGAATTGACAAATATTATTACTATTATATCATTCATTATAATTTATTTAGTCTAAAGACACCTATACTAGTAGTGCTCAAAGGTTGGAAGGGAACTCTATTTGTTCCGTATTATCCTGTGGACTTTGCTTTGGTATGGAGATCAAGAATAGTTGATAGGGAGAGAGAAAAAGATCAAGATCAAGGATTGAGGTTGGAGATAGGAAGAGCAAGAGAAAGTGAGGGGTTAAAGAGTTGGAGAGAGACATAAAAAATAAGAATGTTTTCTTAGAAGTGGAAATCGGTAAGCAATTAATTTGAGGCACTCATAAATGTTAATGTGCATAATTATGGAGTGTCTTCTAATTTGTTTTGGGTAATGTTAAGACTGAACATATGATATTGTGATGATGACAATAACAATTAAAGCACTACAAAATAAATGATGATAAACAAGAAGAACAACAGTGACAATCGCTAAATATATTATTATCATTGTGACATTGTTGTAGCTACTGCTGCTGCGATTGCTGTTTTTATATCAATTTACAGATTTATCTTTTTCAAGAAAATAAAATTCAGCAAAAATTAGTTAAGTATAACAATAAGTCCATTCAACAAAAATAAGTTAAATTTAGCAAAAATTGTTTGATTCACAAAACAAGTTATATTCAACAGAAACAAGTTTGAAATAACAGAGCCTTAATGCTGTTTGTATGTGCTTTGCCTCCTGTTCAATTGTTGTTTAATTGTAAAAACCTCATACTATGAGATTTGCATTCTTTCTGACTTCTTTAGCTTGTCAGCATCATGCTGCATGCTAACCATAGCTTGCTATATTATATGATGTTGACCGAGATCTAATTACCTCGCTGGTGTCATGCAGATCAAAGTTTTCACAGATCCTGAGACATTTCGACAGATGGGTATGTACAATATCGTTGAAAATTCTCATGTTATTGATTTCTAAGGTACTAATGTATATTGGAGGATACATTGGTTAACTAGTGTTAGGGCCTAGGGGTCAACACATGAAGAATATTGCCCTTAACCATCAGTTATTGCACGGAAGGTCGTTTTTATGGACTTCATAACAAATTTATCTCCTCTGAAAATTTCATAGTCATCACCCATTTCTTCTCCCCCGCCAAAGTATTGGGCATCCATTGTTAGCAATCATTTTATCTCCAGCAATTCTATGGTGGTTTAACTATACTCTAGCAACTGTGATGGCACTGTAATACTTCTCAAATTGCCCTTTAATGATGTGCTCCCAACTAACCACTCCTTTCCTTCTCTTCAGATACATTTTCTTATGGCTGTTTCATCCCTAGGCAGGGTTTATCCAGTACTGTATATAGCGGGACGTATTATAAACACTTTCATACTTGCACGCAAATTTATCCACAAAATACAAATAATGTGCACTATGGGTGTAGAGTTTGTGTTCCACCTTAATATGGAGGCTTGAGTTTGAGGTTTTTGGATTATGTATGCGTGGGACTTAGGACATACTCCTCATACTAGCAGATTGGCATCAAAGCCGGCTATCTGCCGCTGTGAAGTGCTGCTGTTTGGCTGATAACTTTACCTTTTTCTGACTTCTACGCATCCACCTAACTGTCCAGATCACCACCTCAGCCAAAATTATAGTTTGTAAGTTTGTATAACCCCTAATGCAACCTGGCACAGCTTTTCATAAATTCAATTTCTACGACCTAAACAGAAACTTAAAGGAAATGTCTCAGCTGATTGCAAGAATTGCTGATATTTCATAGAAAACCCTTACCTACAAATTTCATAAATTTGATATTTTTAAACACTTAGTTGACTTTTGGCTCTTAAACTGTTGAAACTTGATTTATGTTCTTGTTTTCCGTAACCCTAATCATCCAAGGCCCCTCAATTGACGTGAGAAAATCCAGTCGAGTTATGCCCCAATCTGAGCAATATGTTTTTGTTGCAAACCTGAAGTGCAAATATGTGATCGTACTGTTTCCTTGCAATTGAAGGTTTTCGAGCTTTCCGTTAACGGTCCTCACTTCTACTGCCGTTTCCTGCTAAGACCATCTGTGTTACTGGGCTCTGTAATAACCTTGCAGGGTATTTTCTTTTGCTGTCAAGTTGCTGTTTGTGCCTCAGGACCTCTTTGCGTGGCCATGGTTACTGATGGATAGTTGGATATAAGTGTGAAGGAGTCGTGTAAAGTGTTGAAGGATCTCACTAATTATTTTGATGCTTTTGAGCAAGAATTAAGGGCAGAACAAATTTGGCTTTATATAAATTTTGAGGACATATACTGATGTACCATAGGCTGTATGAAGTGAAGAAAAGTGTCCTCTTAATCAAGTTAAGGAGAAGCAGAATTAATTTGAGTGGTAGACTCAGTAACTAACTCAGCTTCTATAAATCTTGGAACCTAGCAAGCCACTAGAAGGGTTATTCCTATGGAGCCCAGGAGCCTAATGTAAATTATTTTCGACAGGAATTTAGCGACCACAATTGCAAGATCGCCTGGTTTTTGATATACTAGGATGCCTAGAGCTGGCAAATTTTGACCTTACCTGACTGCTGGACCGAACCTGAGGCCACAAAATTAGTGAGAGAAAACAGTCAAAACACCAAACTCTACCTATACGAACTCATATAGCCTTGAGTTACTTTTGGTCGACCACATTGTGTTGTATATATTTTTCGACTTCTATTTACTTTACGGTTTATTTTCGACTTTTCTTTATGTTACAATTTATTTTATGAACAACAAAATGATGTGGAATTGACCTGTTTAGTTGATATGAATATTTTATTGAGGTCTTCTTATCGATCATACTACTAGCAGTCCCTTTTGCAACACTATACCCATCAATATTTACGAACGCAGCCATGTAATAATATTTGTTGAATTAAGTTTATATTCCTGATTTCGATGGTGAAGGTGAGCTCTCTCTTCTGGAATACTATACCCATCAATATATACCAACGCAGCCGTGTAACAATAGTTATGGAATTAAGTTATACTTCCTGATTTTAATGGTGAAGGTGAACGAGATGTCTTGCTTACTTGACTGGTCCTTGAATGTGGAGGATATTTTTGTCACTAAAGGAGTTTTGGGTGAGTAACCTGTTTGACTTTGGCATAGATTTTTGAAGGGATGCGCTTATCAACCTTGATGCAGAGGATGATCTTTGGTGCAGTTTCTAGTGGGGAGGTATTGAAGTATTAAAATGGATGGTATAGTTATCCATCTCAAGTTCTCAACTATAAGCAAAAGAGTAAGTGATTTAGGACACGGAGGTATGGAAGTCCATGCTAACACTTAGGAATGTGTAAGGTGTATTTTAGGTGCTTATTAAGTGAGTTGCAAACTTGCAACTTCAAGAGCAAGAGATATATCATTATCTTTGTGGACTTTGGCTCGGGTTTAAACTTGAACTTGTAGACCGGAGTTTCTCTATAATTCTTCATGTTTTGCTAAAAGTCAAGAGAAAGATTGGTACAATCAGAGTTCCTTGCACCGGTTGTTGTGACAAAGAAGTATATCGAAATTGACAATTGGTTATGGACTTATGGTGATAAATGTCCGGAAAGCACGTGAGTAATGTTCTTGATAGTGCCTATTTGTCAAACTAGAAGTGTGAGAAATTGAGCTGTGTATGTTCTGGTTGATCCTATTACTTCTTTGGACTTGATGTCTTCTATATTGGTCCATGCGTTTGGAACATTTGTCTGTGAAGTTAATTTTTGATAGACTTTGTCTTACTGTAAAATGCCGGGTCGGGGTAACCTGGTTAGGGGTAGTGAGCAAGAGGTCTTAAATCTATGTCTTCTTTGTTTAGTAATTATGATATGTATATAAGAGTCAGCAATGCTATATTGTTATTTAGTTTCTTAATAGTAGTTGAATTATGCTGTAGAGACTTACTTGGATTTAGTGAAATATGTTTTGACTTTTGTGGCACTATCCCTGTCTCTATCTAGAGAGGGATCAAGCATTTACTAGGCCGAAAATAGCAACAGAGAAGGAGACAGATTCCGTTATGACTAGAAAAGAATGGAGGGTCTAAAGACACATGGAGTGAAACGCAGGAGAGGAGATAGGTCCATGGCTGAAGCACAACTGTTGTGGAGGTTGATGGTAAAGCCTTCCTAGATATGGCTCGGGGATATATTGAGATAGGACTGAGTATAAGGGGAGGATAGTACATTATGCTGTAGTCTAAAAGTCCCATGGTATCAGCCATCAGGTATCTTGTCTGCGAGGGCTGGGAATCAGCGTTAGGCTTGCATAGAGATGGTGTGCATGAGATTGAGTACGTCTCTTTGATATTTTAAAATTTAAACTAGCAAATCTCATTATTTCGTTCATATTCTTTTAGTTTTCATGATGCAGATTCACCTGATCTTTGGGTCTCATGTTTTCTTTCTAGAATCCACAACGTTTTTCTGACCCTTTCTGCTCACCTACTTTGATTGTTTGGAGTGTTACAGGCAAAGAACATGCACTAGTGGTATGTAACCATAAGAGCGACATTGATTGGCTGGTGGGATGGGTGTTGGCCCAGGCAAGTTTCTAATGCTCTTTTCCAAGCATGTGTAAATTTGAATTGAGTAAACGTAGACCTCTAAATCAAAATTCTTATTCACTTATATGATTATACTTCTATGAAAAATCTAGGACATAAGGATTTGGTTCATATTATTAGCTCCTCAGCTGATCTAGCATACTTGTGACAGCGGGCAGGTTGCCTTGGTAGCACACTAGCTGTTATGAAGAAATCATCAAAGATGCTTCCGGTATGTATTCAGCCAAACATGTTTCCTATACTCAGCTAAATTGTATGTTGTTTTTTGCCATTGATGTGTATATCGTCTCTTTAATTTCTTTATTCACGAATTTGGCAAACATATTAAAAAGCTAAAACATGTTTTGCATTCCATATACTTCCTCTCTGTTTCAAAATCTTGGACACACTCCTCCGGGCACGCTTGCCAACGCATAACTTTAACTATTAATCTCTCTAATTCCCTACATGTAAAAATTATTAAAAGTTGATATTTTGAAAGTATATATCGAGACGAATCTAACAAGATCCCTCATGAGTCATGACTATGTTTTTTCTTACGTAAAAATCACGGAACACAGTCAAAGGAGAGTGTGTGAATAGTGCAAAAGTCAAAATGTGTTATCTATTTTGAAACGGAGGAAGTATTTGTCAAGTTTGCTTTATTTTATACTTTTATTATCCATAGCCAGTTGCGTTTGTTTGCATAACCCACGTCCTACTTCTCTAGGCATAATTGCGATTCTGGTCCCTTGAAAGATTGAGCAATTCCGTAAGATTCATCCCTAGTATAGGGAAAACGGATGAGCCCTAGTTTCGCTGCCACCGGAAATCAAACATTCCCTGTGCACATGTTTTTCTTTTTGCTTTTTTGGTTTTTCTTTGAAGGATGGACATTTGAGCATGTTCCATTAAGACTAATTTATGAATCACAGGTCAGGATCTGAAATGCAATTGGTAATAATTGATGTGAATGAAAAAAAAAAGAGACCCTAATTTTCTTAAATTTGTACGCTTGTTTGGCTTGTGCAAAGTCATATTTGGGTCAAACTTCAAAGGTGGAGTGTTAGAATGCGATGAATTTACTCTATGAGCATTTCCAGCACCTTCAGGCTCTATAATGGGCAATGACCCAATGCGATTTGTGTGTTGTGTTACTCTGACTCGTGAATTAATTTTGATTTGTGGGAAGTGATGTGGATTGTGGATTCATTGAACTTCCCTTTTTTTGCTTATACTTTTCTATTTAGGGGCCGTTTGTTTAGGGGATGGTGGAAAGGAAAGGAAACAAGAAAGAGTAAGAAAAGATTATGAATCAAAATCCCTTTAGTTACCTTGCAGATTTGGTCTGAGAAGGAAAAAGGGTTTTGGATCCATTTTTATGTTTGGTGAAGCCAAAAAGAGAAAGGAACCTTTGTCAACCACCCATCAAGCCGAGACCTCCTGCCTTTCCCTATGTCTCAGCTGCCACTTACTCGATACTACCACCTTGACCAGTCGTCAATGATTTTAACTATCATTGGCACCACTACCACAAGCCTCCACTATTACCAACGAGCAAAACGCTATTCTGCCGTCAATATATACTCTCTTGTCGCCCTTTCCCTGCGCCTGGCATTGAAGGGGTTGTGGCCTGTGGGAATTGGAGTTTCTGGTAATTGTCGGGGTTGTGAAGATCGAATTCTATGGAGACTGTTGGGAAGCCTTTGTATGGAATTTCTACTTGAATATGCCACCCAATTGACGGGTTATGGTGGGGTTCGTAGAGAGAGTAAGTTGGAGTGATTAGAGTTAGGATGGTTGATGGTAGAAAGAGTGGTGCTGGTTTAGATGGCGGTGATGCCAGAGGTGGGGCTGTTGGTTGTGATGGGAGTGTTTGGTTGGTTCTGCATGACATTTGCACAATGCTATACTGGTGGAAGTTTTTTTAATCATTTCTTGTTCTGGGTTCACTGCATTTAAATATGACGATTCAAAACTGTTTTCTGTAACTATGTCAGTCTTTTATGAAGTAGGAAGTTGCATTGACTGCCGTATTCCAATAACTTAGCATTGCTGTATGCAGGTAATAGGTTGGTCTATGTGGTTCTCAGAGTATCTTTTCCTGGAGAGAAGCTGGGCCAAGGATGAAAGCACAATAAAGGTATTTTCATATGAGAAAGTCTGATAATTATGCATGTATACCTTGAACTTATGCAAGCACACTATATCTCACTTGGATGTTGTGGTTTTCTTGCAGCTAGGTCTTGAACGGCTAAAGGACTACCCTCTGCCTTTCTGGTTGGCTCTTTTTGTTGAGGGCACTCGATTTACACAAGCTAAACTTCTAGCTGCTCAAGAATATGCAACCTCTACAGGACTCCCAGTTCCCAGAAATGTTTTGATTCCACGTACAAAGGTCCAAGTTCTTTGCTAGATTATAACTAAGTGATATTTCTAGTTCCATTTCTCCTGGGAAAACATATGCACTTGTTAAGGACTAATTTGTGGCTTATTAGGCTGTAAAATAATTTTCTGTGTGAAACTTTTTATTGACTCGCAAAATGTAGTTATAGTATTAAACAGGTTTTGCTTTGACTTGGGGGAGGTTGTGGGGAAGGGGCGTTATTTATTGTGGGGGTCTTGGTCAATTAGCCAAAATTTCCTTTTCTTTCTCCAACCATTGACATTCCTAATGATAATTCCTACCCTCGGTAGCTTATGAGCTCACATACATCCTTGTTGGGTACAGTTTCTTCTCATCAAGTTGAGAATCTTGAAGTTTATAATGTCCCTAGAGCGATGTGTACGATTATAGTGACATGGTTATGATCACCTTGTTCAGATTAAAAGTATTTCTTGGTGATATTTATCTGGGAAAGGACCTCTGTACGGCCATGATTTTACTCAAAAGAAGTTTGATGGTGTGAGAGACTGGGGGGACAAAAAACTGATGAGGAAAGGGGTATAAGTTTTGCTTCTTAGTTATGTAAATTGTTATTTTGGTCCTGTGTCCTACTCTTTTATCTTGCTGCCACTAAGATTCATGAGAGAGAACCAACACTGCTGATCTTATTGTTATTTTGGTCCTGTGTCCTACTCTTTTATCTTGCTGCCACCAAGATTCATGAGAGAGAACCAACATTGCTGATTTTATTATATTGTTTTGCATGCAGGGATTTGTCGCAGCAGTAAGTCATATGCGTTCATTTGTCCCAGCGATTTATGATATCACAGTAGCCATCCCGAAAAAGTTCATCGCAACCTACAATGCTGAGGCTGTTCAAAGGACAGTCTTCTGTGGTAAGAGACAGTTTCTTCATTGCCTGGATTGATTTTGTGAATATATCATGTATTTGTTCAGTTGACTATGTGTGCCAGATCTATTATCTATCTCTCCATCTGGATATGTGATTCAAATGTATGTTGAGCTTAAAGGTAAGTTTGAGGGGTAGCTGAGTTGGAAATAGGCTTCGGTTGTGACCTTAAGAAATACCTGAATTCGCAGTAAGGATTTTACTGTTGTGATTGTAACTTTTTTTTTTTTGTGGCCCTGAGAGAGCATTCATGAAATCTATTTCACCAATTTGTTTCTACAAAAAACTTGAGCTTAAAGGTTGCCAGCTGGCAGACACAAGTTTGCAGGTGTTATGATGCATGTCAAGAAGGTAAATGCTGAGAACCTTATATTATCCTTGGCCATTATTTATGGCATGCACAGCTGGAAGGCTCCACTTTCAAGTTTATATAGAGTAGTATTCGTTCTGTTCAATTATTTATCATCGGAGTTATTAACAAAGCATCATAAGCTGTATGGTTCTTGTGCTGTTGCTGCGGGTCAGAATGTTTTCTGAGGCACTTGAAATTGCTACAAGATCTCGTTGTGCGAATCCAAAATGTACTATGAAGCTGATTTTTATCTCTGATTAACCCAGGTTCATGTGCATATCAAGCGACACAATATGAAAGATCTTCCTGAAACAGATGATGCTGTTGCGCAGTGGTGTAAAGATGCATTTGTTGCGAAGGTAAGATTTGCTTGGCTGCTTATATTACTTGTATGAGCTGCTCATACTTGATCATATTTTTTCACTTGGATATCTTGTGAAGAACTCAGTTGTCTAGTTCGCTTTTTTATTTGAACAGGATGCATTGTTGGACAAGCATAAAGCCGATGATACTTTTGGAGATCAATTTCTTCAAGATAGTGGTCGACCATTGAAGTCTCTTGTGGTAATAACAATGGCTAAAAGACCACCAGTTTCGATTGTCTCTCCTGTAATGATGTTTTTACACCTTTTGTTTGGCTGAAATTCAGGTTGTTGCCGCTTGGGTGGTAACTAGTGTTCTGGGAGTGATGAAATTTCTACACTGGTCACATCTTCTGTCCTCATGGAAAGGTATTGCATTCTCAGCTGCAGCATTGGGACTTATTACAGTTCTCATGCAAGTAATGATACAATTCAGTCAGTCAGAGCGCTCAACCCCTGCTAAGGTAGCCCCGGCAAAGCCTAAAAACACAGGAGAATCATCATCATCATCATCTGACTTGAAACAACATAAGCAGCATTGAAACAGTAGCCTTTCTTTTGTTCATTTGATCTCACTTATAGTTTGATATTCTTAAAAAAATAGTGCTTGTATCTTACCCATTATTGCTCGTCTTAAGATCTGTTCATGGCTTCATGCTCTCATTAGTCATTAGTTCAATTTGATCCGCTCAATATATGTATTTTACACCATATATTATATAAATATTGTTATTTTTAGCTGGTCATATATTATTTGTGGGATGTTATGATAGTTCCACCCTTCTCGTCCTCGCTCTCGCTTGAATGCAGCTGAGACAAGCTCGGTTTTTTTTTTTTTTTTGAGGGGAAGCTCGGTTATGTTTGTTTCAATATATGGTCTTAATCTATTAGTCATTAGTTCTATTCTTAGGCTTTTGCTGCCTATGGTCTTGGTCTGTTTCAATTCAACAACGTATGCGTCATAACAAAGGCGCTGCTTTCTAGTTACTTTTTTCTTTTTAAATATTTTTACTCTTAAACTATAAATCAAGTGCCCAAATCTATCTTTGTTGTACAGGGCTCCTTAATAATATTATCTTTTGGTTTTCTCTTTTTAATTATTTCTTTTTCTTTTTAAGCTGTAGTTGGATAATAATAGAGATTGTTAAGAGTCCTAATTCAGGTGAAAAAAGAAAAATAAAGTTTTTGAATTCCTAATTTAGGTAGACAATGTTAGATGCTTATCTTATTAAACTAGGACTTTTTTTTGCCTTAAATATTTCAGCAATTGCTCATAAGTTTGGCACCACATATTTTATTTTCACAACATGAAAATCAAAATAGTTCGCAAACGAGGCATACCTTCGAATTCGATCAACACTGCTGTTAAAACTGATGATGGTTCTAAATTGAATGAGTTACCATGGCCAACGCCAATACCCAAGAAAAAAAGGTCTAAGATTTTCACTCGTGGGGATTCACGATTTATTCCCAACTTTCCAGAGAAAGAAGAAGAGACTTTGAGTGAAACTACTCCTACAACAATTGAATCAAATTCAACCTTCAACGAGAAACACAAAAAAAGTGAAGAAAAAGAAGAGTTTCGCAAAGTAGGAATCCTAGAATCGGTATTATCGCCAAGGGTAGATTCGTCGAATCCTCTTCCTTGGTTACATCTATTTGTAGTACCGGGGCCAATCCCGGATATGAAAAGTGTAACTATGGATCAAAATCTGTTTCAAGATTTTTGGGATGATGTACCATATTGTTAAAATTTGTAATGGAATATATTTTCTTTGAGTGGAATATTTTTTGATTCATGAAATTTTTGTGCAATATAGCGTGTTTTGTATTGATTTTGTAAGAGTAGAATTTTTGTCTGATGAATTAATTTTTTCTGTTAAAAAATTTTGGGGATCTAATTTCTTTTTTTTTCCAATGAAAAAAAACTAGCCCTCGTTTTATAAAAAAAAAAAAAAACCTAAAAACAAATGAATCCATATCGAAATAGAATCATTACCAAATACAACACTCTCTTAACCTAGCCGCTATCCCCTTCAGGTAAGTAAGTAGATTGAAAGTATGACAGCAAGAATGATGATTACAAGGTTTTGAGGTTGATTCAGGGGTTCATTGTTAAGTGTTAACAATGTTTTCTGCAGTTCGTGGAAATCTATTGAAAGTATGTCAGGCTTTACATTATCATTTATAATTATGTGGTGAACTCGAAAGAATTGAATTGGGTCCATCACTTCAGGTAAGTACATTGCGAGTTTCGATCTAAGGTTAGGATGATTGATGGTGTAAAGTCTAAAGAGTGGTGCTAATTCAGATTTCAGATGGTGGTGATGCCGGAGATGGGGGTGTTTGGTTGGTCTATTAGTCTTTAGTTCTATTCTTATTTCTTATTAGGCCTTTTGCTGTATATGGTCTTGGTCTGTTTCAACTTTCAACTCAACAACGTATGCGTCAGAACTCAGAACAAAGGCGGTGCTCGCTGTCGCTGATATAGTGATATGTATAAATCTCTTCTAGATACTTTTTCTTTTTTAATATTTTACTCTTAAGCTATAAAAATCAAGTGCTGAAATCTATCTTTCTTGTACAGGGCTCCTTAATAATATTATCTTTTGGTTTTCTCTTTTTAATTATTTCTTTTTCTTTTTAAGCTATAGTTGGATAATAATAGAGTTGGTTAAGAGTCCTAGTTCAGGTGAAAAAAGAAAAATAAAGTTTTTTGGAGTCCTAATTCAGGTAGATAATGTTAGATGCTTATCTTTTGAACTCAGACTTTTTTTGCCCTAAATATTTCAGAATTGCTCCTAAATTTGGCACCAGATATTTTATTTTCACAATATGAAAAACAAAATAGTTAGCAAACGAGGCAGACCTTCGACAACACCGATGATTCAAAATTGAATGAATTACCATGGCCAACGCCAATACCCAAGAAAAAAGGTCTAAGATTTTCACTCGTGATTCACGATTTATTCCCAACTTTCCGAGAGAAAGAAGAGACTTTGAGTGAAACTACTCCTACAACAGTAGAATCAAATTCTTTGTCAAATTCAACATTCAATGAGAAACACAAAAAGTTGAAGAAAAAGATGTGTTTCGCGAAGTAGGAATCCTAGAATCGGTATTATCGCCAAGGGTAGATTCGTCAAATCCTCTTCCTCGGTTGCATCTATTTGTGGTACCAGGGCCAATCCCGCATATGAAAAGTGTAACTATGGATCAAAATCGTTTCAAGATTTTTGGGATGATGTACCATACCGTTAAAATTTGTAATGAAATATTTTTTTGATTCATGAAATTTTTGTGCAATATAACGTGTTTTGTATTGATTTTGTAAGAGTAGAATTTTTGTCTGATGAATTAATTTTTTCTCGTTGAAAAATTTAGGGGAATTGATTTCTTTTTTTTTTTCAATGAAAAGAAACTTGCCCTTTTTGTTTTTATTTAAAAAAACAAATGAATCCATATTGAAATAGAACCAAATACAACACTCTTTAAAGTCTTAACCTAACCGCTATCCCCTTCTCTCCTCTCTCTCATCATTTTCACATAAAACCCTCTTAGAATTAACTCCAGTTCTACCTCAAAACTACATCAAATCGTGAGACTCCCTCTTAGAAGGTTGCATTAGACAACGATGTAAAAGAGGTATTTAGACTGGTTATTTCCGTTCAACGATCGTGGTTTTTACCATATTAGAATAAAGTCATTTTCAATTTGATCCGTATTTTTTAGTTTACGATTTCTATTGTAGACGTCGTATGACTTCATATTAATGAATGGATTTTCACTTCAAAAAAAAAAAAAAGAACCAAGTACTAATTATGTTAAGTTTGATCATTTAATTTTGCCATTGACTTAGAGTCTTAGACTGCTTACGTTCAACTTATTTTAACTTATTTTAGAAAAAAATAAGATAAGATAAGATAAAGATAAGTTCGGAAATTGATAAGTTAAGATAAAATAAGATAAGATAAAATAAGATAAGTTCAGATATGATAAGTTCGAGATAAAATTTGATAAGATAAGATAAAATAAGTTGAATAAAACGGATTAATTATGTTTAGCAACACAATGAACTAGAATATAAGTTCGAGATAAGATAAAATAAGTTCATATAAGATAAAATAAGTTATGATAAGAAAATATAAGATAATATAAGATAAATCAAAATAAGTTGAATCAAACTAACCCTTACACGTAGTAATCAAGTGACCTTCAACACCATTTGAAGCTTGAATTGGAGGGACTTGTCCTGAATCTATGGATCAACTATAGAAAAGTCAATGGTGGCTTAATTGGTCGAGTTTAATCAAGTCGGTCATCTGCTAATGTTTTGATAGAAAAGAAACTTGTTGTAAAAAATAGTTTTAAAAAAATATAATTTGAAATTAGTTTTTTTTGGAATTTTTTTTATAAAAGGTAAATTCTTGAAAAATTTTCCTTTTCTGTTCTAGTGTGCCTACTGTGAAAAGGAAAAAAAAAACTAACAAGTTCACAAACACAAAGTTACCTTAATTACTATGTTCAATACTATAGACTAGTTCCTATTTGTCCTTGGAATCGAGAAAAAATCAAGGTAAATACATCTTTTGCACTTTTTCTTAATTTTTGAAACTTCTCCTAGTAAATGGCCTAGTGAGTAGTGACCCCACTTTAGAGGCATGAGCGGAAATTCTCCTAAAGCTAGGAAGCCTAACTAGTAGTGAGCTCTCTAGCCTGAAAACGACTATAGTTTTAGAAGTGAAAACGTTTCAATATGGAAAAACTGTCATATTCAACCATTTCGAAGCTCTTAGCTTAGAAGTGGTTGTTTCAAGAATGAAAAACGTTTCCCGTACTTCATTGGTAGTAAGTCAGAACCAATTGTTCTAACCTCTTATCTCAATACATATATTTGAATCATTCATAGAATACAGTAAAAAGTTTATAATGTTTTTGACTTTTGACTTGAATTTAAGGAAGTCAACGGCTGGAAAGAGTGTTAATAGACTATTAACACATAGATACGAAAAAAGCTGAGCTACTACACTTAGTTCCCTTGTATTTCTTGCACTGCACAACTTCTCTGACCAAGACCATCTTCAAAGGCTTAGAAACATGTTAAAGTCTTAGAGATGATCTCAACTTGATTGTGATAGACTAAGCCAAACACACTTTCCTGGAAGAATCATCCTTCATAGTAAATCATAAACTCTCACTATCAATCTCTGATAAGTCAATTCAAGCTTTCCCGTTTTCTGTTGACTAGACTATTAGACTATATAACGTACTAGTATATGCTTAGCTTAATCAATTTTATTCCATAACTGCAAAATTAAAGCTTCTGATCTCAAATAGAAGAAGATAATAATGTCGTGCTTTTCTAACGAATGGCCGCATTATGAGCATCAAAATATGCACGAATCAACCTCAACAAAAACTATTTCAGACAGTACTAGTGTTACAGATAATAATAACTATGTTGTTAGCAACAATAGATCAAATGTAATGAGTCATTTTAATGATCAGAGGGTAACGAAGAAGAAGTCACGAGGTTCAAAGAGGCAATCACCCGTCACCATATTGAACGCGGATGCATCCAATTTTCGAGCGTTGGTGCAGGAGTTAACGGGTAGGCCTAGCGCGCCTGCTAGACTCAGGGCAACTAAGGGTCCGCTTAACATTAATTTTAGGCAAGCAAAAGAACAAGATGTTGTGTTTCCTTTATTTGGGTACCATCATCAATCAGTACTACATGTTGATCATCATCAAAAGAAGAATGAAGATGATCATGCGATGATGTTATCGAGTGGTGAGCAAAGCAATCAGACATTGTTGCCATCAACTTCGGATGATCCTAGGATGAATTTGGATGACTTTGATGATGTTGATCTTGATGTTGAGCAGTGTTTAGAAGAGCTAGCTAGCATGGATGAGGGTGGATATTACCAATGTTAACAACTGTGGTATTATATACTTCTATATGTTATATATGATGATAATTTTAATAGTCTTAATACTTCATTTTATTCATGAATCATAACTTCTTATTGTAATAGCTTTCAGGGTGAATAAACTAAGCACCTGTTTTTCTCTTTCAATACCAGTATAACTATAAACCAATCTCAATCAATGAAGATATTTTAAGTTAGTTCTCCTTTCGTTGTTACATGATAGAGTAAGAGGATTGTACAATGATGTGAGAGGGGGGAAACTACGAAGTAGTTTATAAATTATAATCATGATAGTTTAAGACAAACTCCAGGTATTGCTACTGCCTACACCTACCCACTGGATAGACAACCCACTACTAATAGAACAATAAAAAAATAATGAGTTGGATTCCATTACCCCAACCCTCAACAACTCTTTATTAATGGTGGATCGACAAAGTTTTTTCCGTTCCAAATTTGTCTAAAAGTAGGTATAGCTTCATATTTGAAGACATTGAAATTAGCAATTCTTAAAGAAGGAATATTAGTATTTACTCCTCTCGCTTTTTTTTTTTTTTTATTTCGCTACATTGTTATTTCGAATGAAGCCACTAACTTTGACCGATTATTTTGATTTTTTTATAAGTAAAAATATAGTCATGTGTGGTCTTGTTAGATTCGTTATGAATTGTAGATTCATATTATCGCATTTTTATAACTTTTACTTAAACGAAATAAGAGATATTAAGGGTTAAATAACGCATTGAAAATCGTGCAACAACAATGTAGCAAATAAAAAAAAGCATAGGGAGTATTATTTAATACTTCATATGATTATGACCAAGTCAAATCTTTCCATCTATACCGCCATAGTAAGCAATAACGTAAAATCATTATACAAGTGCCAGAATGAATGGCTTGCTTCCATGGCCATGGGTAGCCAGCTACTAAACTAATGAATATAGAAGTTCAGAAAAGCACCTGACCTTAAAAAATTTTACATGATACTTTCCCATTACATTATAAATTGAAGAATGACGAAAAATAGTTTCGAAGTATAGAAAAACTTGGAAATCTTGGGGATGAACAGAGTACCAAGTTTCTGTAATCAATCAACCGACATAAACGCTGGGGATGTGTTGAATTTTGGGCCAGTCCACCCCATTTGGTTTTCCGTATCTTTCTCGTAGTCTCTGATTACCATATATGGAAAGAAATTGGAGGGAGGTGATGTTGCATATTGCTTCTGGAAGTGATTCGAGAGCATTGCAACCCCGGATGTGGAAGACTCGAAGAGATGATAAGCAGCTAATACTTTCTGGCAGGGCTTTCAAATTCTCACAGTTGGCAAGCTTGAGTAATACGACGGAAGCGAGGTTGCATATTGCTTCTGGAAGGGATTCGAATGCATTGCAACTTGTGATGCTGAGGGATTGAAGAGATGATAAGCAGCTAATACATTCTGGAAAGGCTTTCAAGTTCTCACAATACTCAAGATCGAGTGTTTGGAGGGAGGTCAGATACTGCATCCCCTTGGGAAGACTTGTCATATTCTTCAGTCCAATAAACTCTAGATTACATAGGCTCTGCTGAAAGGATTTGGAAGGCTGCATCATGTTGTCCTCGTCATTGTCTTCTGAGAAGTTCAATTGATCCAAGTGAGAAAGTTTTAACGAAATCAGGGCAGTGAGATGCTCTAACCCTCCAGAGAGTCTTTGGAGAAGGTTGAAGCTACCAATTTTAAGGCTTTGCAGGGAAGATGCACAACTCTGAAATATCTCCTCAATTTCTGAAAAATTCTCCAGCTCGCTATCGCCTGATATTAATAGGGTAGTGAGACACGATGCACGATAACCCACACCTGTTATTTCCTGTACTTGGACATCGTCTGGTGAACTAGTCTTTGCAATAATATCATCTTCTTTACCCATAATCATCTTGAATATTCTGCATGCTCTATTGATTTTCCCTACACACAGGTATTTTACCATTGGACAAGGAGGAAATGATGCCAGGTTAGGGCAGGCGTTGATTTCCAATTCAGAAAGACGGGAAAATCCGAATGTCCTCCTAAAGCAGTAATCAGCATCAGTCCACCATCCCTTCAACTTTGTAAGACCCTTGATATCAAGAGATTCGAGGGAAGGAAAGAATATTGTTGTAGTATTTCCTTCTGCATAGTTGCCAGCGTTGCTTAGATTTTCCACATACTCCAACATCTTTAACTCCCAAAGTTTCAGGTATTTCAAATTAGGTAATTTACTCAATGATGGCATATGCTGCAGCTTTTTACATGAAACAATTTCAATCTTGACAAGATGAGGGAGGGAGACTGTCCAATCTGATTTACCCCACATTGGAATTGTCGTACCACTATAAAACATTAAGGATAATTCCTTAAGATTTGGATGTGGCTCTAGCTTTACCAACACAGCTTCAGGGTTAGTCTTTTGAGTAATGTGAAAAGAAACCTCCTTGAGATGTTTCATGTTACTCAGATAACCTCCTCTAATGTCATTCAAGCCCTCTGTAATTCTATAATTTTCAAACACATGAATAATGATGCCATCTGTTAGGTTGTTGAGGGATTTTAGATCTTTGAGCTCGTCATCGTATTGCGTCTCTGTTAGAGTTCTATTACCGACGACAAAATCAGTTAGCACTCTAAGGCTAGTCAACCCATGCATGCCGGAAGGCATATAGGTCAACCCTGAAAAAGATATATCCAAGTGCTTAAGCTTCACCAGTTTGTCAAAATTATGTGGCCACTTAATCAAATTTTTGCATGACTGTAAATTTAACGTTTGCAGATTATGTAGCTTGCTGAAATGATGCGGCAACTCTCTCAGATTGGTGTCATTAAATCTAATGTTTGCAGATTATGTAGCTTGCTGAAATTATGCGGCAACTCTTTCAAACTTATGCAATGTGATAAATCTAATGTCTGTAGGTTATGTATCTTAGTAATTGAATCAGGGAGAGCCTCAAAAGAACTATAAGAGAGGTTAAGATACCTTAAATGCAGCAACTTACCTATTGAATCAAGTAAGCTATCAACACCTAAATATTGCAAATGCAACACTCTCAGACATATCCAATTTTCTACTGGTATACCCAAAGGTGTTGTCTCATAGCAAGATTGATCAATATATGAACGAATTTTGGTCTTTCTAAAAGACCTTTCCGGACATATGCCACCAACATAATGCACATGCCGAATTTTATCTCCAAAGTTATGATCTGCAACAGAATTCAGCACTTGAATCTCTTGCCCTCCCACTTCTTGAGCAACATCATGCATCAAGTCGTGGATTTGAATTGACTCAACATTGTCATATTTATCTTTCTTTACATCTTGAAAGAAACATCGTCGAAATAAAATCAAGAAGTGCTCCTCTGCCGCATCTTCTATGCTTTGGCCTCCATTCAGTGGCACAATGTATCCTTGTGCAATCCAAAGACTAATCAACATTGTTTTCTGGATTTCAAAATCTTTGGGAAACACCGCACAAAAGGTAAAACAACTCTTTAATGAGGGTTCAAGATTATGATAACTGAGTTTCAAAACAGACATAATCCCATTATCACCTTTACCGATGTCGGCTAAACCACTCTCCTCAAATGACCTCCACTCAATAATTTCTCGACCATAAAGAAGACTACCTACAACCTTAAGAGCAAGAGGAACATTATAACATTTTTCAACAATCTTACTCCCAATCTCCAAAAATTCAAAATGATTTACTTGTTGATGATCCCCTTTGTTAAATGCAGTCATCTCAAATAAGTTCCATGAATCCTCTCGGGACAAACCTCCTAATTTATAAGAATTTCCATCCCCTATAATTCTTGCTGTCAATTCTGAACGTGTGGTTACTATAAGTCTATAATCCTACTCCGTCTTTGACCTAACGTTAATGAATTTTGCACACCAACCCACTTCTCACGACTCTCATTCCACACATCATCAAGAACAAGTAAGTATTTCTTTCCTCCTAAGTTCTCTCAAAACTGTTCTTTCACTGATTGCAATGTATAACCATAAAGATCAACAAATCTTGTACCCGTAACAGATTCCAGAATCTTACAGAGGATTGCTTTCACGTCAAATTGTTTTTTCTATTGATCAGACACACAAACCCAGAAACCTTAGTTTGGAAACTCTTCCATAATCTTTTCATCGTTAATCACAAGCTGCGCAAGGGCAGTTTTTCCCAAGCCTCCAATACCTACTATAGTCAAGAAACAAATATCTTGATCATTTGAATTTAACAACTTATCTAAAATGTCCTTCTTTTCACAATCTCTCCCAATAATATCCTTCAAATCGACATAAGAACAACTTTCCTCCCTTCTCTTAGAAATAGGCTTACTGTTATTATTAAGTGCAAATTTACGATTATCAACAATGGAATCCAACTTCTTCCTAATCTTCTCAACCTTACGACACATCTTGTAAGCTTGACTAACTTGATTCCTAGGAGAAAAGAAGCAACGTACCTTGTCAATAATTTCATGATGCTTCTTGCTCCCGGTCACCCTAATCTGCTCCAACTCAATGCGAGTGAGAAACTCATCGAACAAATCATCGGCATCATAAACAGCATCCTTGAGTTCCTCAATATAGCCGCGTGCTTCATTGGAGAGCTCCAACATGGAGTCTGCATCAAGAAGCACATTCTTGATGGTGGTGACAGTTTTATTAAGGTCTTCAAGTTGAGATTCGTAATTCAACTTGGAGCAAATCTCTTTGAGCTCAGAACATTGCAGAGCTGCGAACAGTGTTTGAACAACAGCAAGTCCAAGCTCTGCCATCGTTATGTTCCAAAGGTGAGCAGGAAAGTAGGAGCAAGAAGATGGTTGGTGATTAGTAATTTGTGAGTGGTGATGAACTGAGTGATGACTATCTCCTTCAAATTTATAATCCTAAGCAATCTATAATCAAGTGTTCTTTTGGGGTCAATACATTGATGTGCCACACAATACCAACGACTAGCTTCAGATACGACGGAAGTGTGAGTGTACTTTAGCGGCATCTCCGGTAAAGTAATGGATGCGCCACGTGATACTAACGACTAGCTCCAAATACGATGGAAGTGTGAGTGTACTTAAGTGGCATCTCAAGAAAAGTGCACTCTCACTCTGCAGCATGCTTACAATAAAATACTTCTACTACTATATATGGCGTAAAATTATAGCAAATGAAATGAGTATTATATAGGAAAATTGACTTAACAATAGATATAATCACAGTCCAAACTTTCAACCTATGTATAGAATATGATATGATAAGGATAAGCAGGGGCAACGAAATATTGTGTGGAGAGTGAAACTGAAGAGTGAGTAGAACTAAAAAGTGGGTTAAAATATTAAAAAGTGGATGACGTGGTGGAAAAAAAGGAGAAAGTAGATAAGGCGTATTGCTAAGAATAAAAAGAATATCACAGTAGATTAAAAAGAAACGCATAAAAATAAAAGTGTGTAGATTAAAAAGAAACAAAGGAAAGTAGCTTTTAACAAATCAATTATGCTCAATCATGGAGTTTTGAGCTGGAAGTTGTCTACTCAGTTGTCGCATTAAAAACTTTTCAATTCTAACTCAATGGTTGTCACAAATAAACTTTAAATTTATCTTATTGGGTAGAGTCTCCATAGAGGATGATTGATAGCAGACTACAAAAAAACAAGATGTTAGAGAGAGAAAGAGAACCCGAGAAAAAGAACCATAGGCAAAAGCCCCAAATCAATTTTTCTTCAGCTCACTTACTTAATCCTTTTTCCCACGCCTTTTTCTTCATCATTGCTTTCCCTGCTAAGCTCTGGTGGAAGAGAAAGCGTCTGAATTTATGGTTGCTTTTAATTGTAACTCTAAGTTGTGTTATTAGTACTTTTCTTCTATTTTCCCCAATTCAATTTCATAGCTTTGAAGCTAGAAAATCATCATTTAGTGTGAGTCAGAGTGAGAAAGTACTCTGTTTGAGTGTGTTTACTGCTAATCCTTTGTCTAGAGCCACTCAAAAGGTTTTCAATTGGATTAGAGGTTTCTCTTTCCTCTAATTCAAGTTCAAAAACGTTGGGAACCTAGGGTTTTTCGGGTCAGTGCATTAAATGCGAGTGTGAGGTTTCTTCCTTTATCTGAAGTGGTGTGCTGCAGTGGTGTTAATTCCTTTGTTTTCGGCATTTTAATGGTGCCAGTAGGAGTAATTTATCAAGACCTATCTCTGCAGTTGGAGTTGTTTAGGCTCTCTGCAAAATCCTTTGCATTAAATGTGATGGAATTGTTCAATTTCATAGCTGGAGGTCATTTTGAGCTAAAATCCTTCAATCAGGTATTCGAATTTGCCTATAAAAGGCAAATTCTGGTAAGATTTCTTTTCACATCTTCTTCTCCCAGTCTTCCTTATTTTTTCTTATGCTCTTTGTCTAGAATTAAATTCTCTGTGTTTTCGTTAACATTTATTATGGAAAAGCCAAATTCCTTTATAGATGCAATTTTAGCAAACCCTAACCCTACAAATTCTAAAATTCCCAGTAAAAAATTATCTTCTGATGAGAATGTGCGTGCTGATCCCACCTCTCTTGAACCCCCTATGATGTTCCCTTCTATTCATAATCCCCCTCCCCCTCCTGTGTTTCTAGAGTCTATTGTTCTAGATGACCTTCCTCAGGTCAAGCTAGACATGGAGGAACTGTCTAGAACTTGCTTGTTTGCTAAAATGCTATATGCTCCTCTGGATGTGAGTACCATTAGGGCGCGCACTAAGGCTGATTGGAAGTTCCTTAAGGGAGAAGTTGATTACCTAGATATGGGTAATCACTGGTTGTTGCTAAAGTTTTTTAACTCTAATGATGTTGCTTTAGTGTGGAGTGGGAGGCCTTGGCATGTCCAAGGAGATCTCCTCATTTTGCAGCCATGAAAGCCATTTTTTAACCCTTATCTGGAATTTACTGAAGTATGTCGTGTGGGTAGGGGTGAAAGTTCGGTGTACGGTTTGGATTAGGGCCTAATCCAATCCGATCCGAACAAAATTTGGATTTTAATTTTCCAATCCGAATCCAAACCAATTAGAGTTTGAATCCGATCCAATCCAATTCGAATTTTCATACTCTAGATTGGATCCGATCCGAAAATTCAATTTTTTTAAAACTTAGTTTTTCGATGAATTAAATTAAGCACAACAACAGCCTAGTAGATTTAGGAAATGAGAAATTAAGTGCTGTTAGGGTTTCAGGGGAAGGGTTGAAGTGCTACGCCTGTATGGACTAGGCTTTTTGTTATAAAAAAATCCAGTTAAGCACTTAAGCTCAATCCAGATACATAATACAAGGCATATTACTATTTGGTTATATTGGATTTTTGGATCCAATTACCCTCAATCCAATCCGATCCGAAAATCCAATTTTCCAAAAAATTTCAATCCGAGTCCAATCCAAACATAGTTCGAATCCGATCCGAATTACTAATTCGGATTGGATTGGATTGTATTTTGGATTTTATCCGAATAACTTTCACCCCTACGTGTGGGTGATCTAGTTCATGGGTATGTCATTTGGTATGAAGATTTCTCTTCTGGTTGCTCCTTTTGTGGAGGAGGTGGTTCATGAAATAGATGCTTGTCCCTTGTTGAGTTCTCCTAAGAAAGAAATTTCTGTTCAGTTGCTTAAAAATCCTAAACAGAAAGATTTATTCCACTCTATGGCTAAAGCTGCTGGACAAGATGTTCATGATTCCACTGCTGAGCAAGCAAGAGTGGTTCATGTTAAGTTCAAGCATGTTAAAAAAGCATTATTAAACCCTTCTCTGCCTTCTGGTCTCGCTGGTAAGAAAAATGGTGCTGCTGGTCTTCTCCCTACTCCTAGGGAGAAAGGTATTATTTTTAGAGATCATGTTGGTGCTGGTTCTGTCAAAGCTGCTGGTAAGATTCCTCCCCCTCCCATGTATGGGAAGGGTAAGGGAAAATTGATCATTGCTAATCCCTTAATTTCATATGACTCCTCTGATGATGAGGAAACAAATCTAGCACCTCTAGTCCCTCTTCATCCAACTGTGCCATCTGTTGTTGAGATGGAAAAGGCTGGTGAGAGTTAGTCCCCCCTTTGCTCTCCTGCTCCTTTGAGAGTCTTCTATCCTTCTGAGCTGCTGAGTGAGTCCCATATTACTGCTCGCAATGAGTTTGTGGCTCAATGCTTTGCTGATGTTACTGTTGGTAAGAATGATGATACTACTCTCTTGATTGAGAATGATGGGTCTGGTAGCCTGGGTGATTTAAACTCTTTTGCTGAGCATTCTTTCCACTCTTTGCACTCTGATAACTCCATTGTTAGGTAAATTGAGCAAATGGGGATAGACCCTTCTCTCCCAGTTATCCTCTCTTCTCAGTCTGGCTCAATTAGGAGGAGAGATGATGACATGGAGAGTGATGATGCCTCTTCTGCTCTGAAGAGGAAGAGAAATTAAGCCATTAGCACCCTTTTTTTGCAAAAGTGATCATGTTTTGAATTATTAAAATATGTCGATTGCTTGTTGGAATATTAGAGGAACTAGTAGGAAAAATGCGTTGAAGAGGTGAAGGACTTTTGTTCTAGTTGTAATATAAAAATAATGATGTTGTGTGAAGTTAAATCTCAATCTCCTCCCTCTATTAGTACTGCTCATCGGGTAGGGTTCCAGTTCTTTGATTATATTCCAACCTTAGGTTTTTCAGGTGGGACTTGGCTATTTTGGAAATCATGTAATGTTAACCCATTTAGCATGGCTATTATATATAAATCTAGTAGATTTCTTGTATGTTCTATTACTCTATTAGCTTCTAATTTCTCTTTTGTGGTGATTTTTATTTATGCTCCTGCTAGAAAGGAACAAAAGCTTGACTTTTGGAATGAGTTAATTCTGTATGTTAATTCTCTTTCGGTGCCATTTATAATTATAGGCGATTTTAATGAAATTGGTTCTGATTTGGACAAACTGGGGGGGAGCTGACTTCAATCTCAGTAGAACTTGCATATTGAATAAGTTTTTTTCTCAAGTTAGTTGGGTTGAGGTTCCTTTTATTGGTCCAAGATTTACTTGGAGGAAAAAAAGGCTGGTGAAAATAACGTATATGAAAGGTTGGATAGAGCTATTGCAAGCATTCAATGGATAGCAGAATTCCCTCAAGTTTAACTGGTGCATCATTTATTTACAACTTCTGATCATTGTTGTATTTCCCTTGATTACATGCCTTTAGCTACTTCCAAAGCCCCCCCTTTTCGTTTTGAAAAGATGTGGTGTTCCCGAAAGGATTATGATACTCTTGTTAAGAAAATATGGTGTAGTCGTTTTAATGGATCATTTATGTTTTATCTAGTTAAAAAATGTAAACTTTGAAGGAGAAATCAAAAGTTTGGAACAAATCACAGTTTGGTAATATTTTTCGTCAACTCCGTATTGTTGATAAAAAATTAGCTTCTGTTCAGCAATCTCTAATTGTTAATCAGTTGGATGTTTCTTTTCAAAATAAACAAGATTTACTTCTCCTAAAGAGAAGCAAGCTTATATCTTTTAGTCATGAATATTGGAAACAAAAGAGCAAGGCAAATTACCTTTTGCAAGGAGATGCCAATACTAGCTACTTTCATGCTCATGCGTCCATACGTCGTAGTCGTAATCAAATTAAAGAATTTACTACGAAAGACAACATCTTGTTAAAATCTCCAATAGAAATAGCTCACACCATTTCTAATGAATTTGCTTTGCGCTTTATTTCGAACTCTAATTGCCATTTTGTCAGTAATACAAATTTTTAGACCATCTCTCCGATCATTTGATGAAGAGAATGGTTTTCTAACCGCGGAAGTTTCGGGAGAGGAAATTAAAAGTGCCACTTTTGATCTTGCTCCTTACAAGTCACCGGGTCCTGATGGGTTTCCCCCTTTCTTTTTTCAAAAATACTGGACCCTTGTAGGTAATTCTGTCATTCGTGCAGTCCAAGCTTTCTTTCATTCTGGTAAAATATTAAAAGAAATTAACCACACTTTCTTAGCTTTAATTCCGAAAATTGACAACCCTTCTTGTGCCAACCATTTTAGACCAATTAGTCTTTGTTCAACAAAATTATTTCTAAAGTAATTACTAGTAGACTGAAAGTTGTCATGGGCAAATTAATTCATACTCTGCAGGGGGACTTTTGTTCCAGAGAGACTCATTATATTCAAGAAAACATTTTATTAGCTCATGAAGTTTTTCACTCTTTTCGAAAGAAGAGAGGTTTGTCTGGTTGGATTGCTATCAAACTAGACATGGAAAAGGCTTATGACAGATCGGAATGGCCTTTTTATGCTAGAAAAATTGGGCTTTTGTGATCGTTGGATAGAATGGGTTAAAGAATGTATTTCTACTCCTCTTTCTCGGTTTTAGTTAATGGCATCCCGAGACACTTCTTTTTCTTCTTCTCGTGGAATTCGGCAAGGTGATCCTTTGTCTCCATATTTATTTATTTTGTGTGTTGAACTTCGGCTCGACAATTTGCTCTTGCTAGTGTGCAAAAGGACAAGTTAGTAGGGGTTTCCGTTGGCCACTCTGGTGTTAGAATCCCCTTTCTGACTTTTGCAGATGATACGATGATTTTTGCTAAAGCTTCGGAAGCTAGTTGTGGGCTGATTCGAACAATTCTAGACAAATATTGTTCTATGTCGGGCCAGTTAGTGAATTATCATAAATCTTCCTTTCAAGTCACAAACAATGTTTCGATTATGAAAAGAGGAATTTTGCGGACATTCTTGGAATGGTAGAATCAAATGATATTGGAGAGTATTTGGGATGCCCGATAATTACTTCTAGGGTCACTAAAGAAACATTTGGAAAAGTTATTAGTAAAGTCACTAATCAGTTGCCTAAATGGAAAGCTAACTCACTTTCTCAGGCTGGCAGGTCGATTCTAATTCAGTCAAATTTGGCTACTAAAGCAAACTATCAAATGCAGAGCTTTTACCTTCCGAAAAGCATTTTAGGCAAGTTAGATAAAACTTATCGAAATTTCTTTTGGAATAAGGACCCTTCTAACGCTTCAAAGAAATCTTATTGGGTGGGATAGGATTTGTAAACCTAAATGCTATGGGGGCCTTGGATTGAGAAAGGCGACGCAAATAATATTGCCCTTCAATTGAAATTACTTTGGAAGCTAGCTTCGGACAAAGATAATTTATGGGTGAAATTAGTTAGAAACAAGTATGTTAAGAATGATAATTTATTGTCTCATAAAGTGTCAAAACTAGCATCTTGGCAATGGAAAAATCTAATGAGTCTTAGGAGTAATTTTTGTCAAGGTTTGAGATGGCAAATAGGGGATGGGAAAAGTATTCGATTTCGGGATGATAATTGGCTTTTTCAATTTCCTATCAAGTCGGTGGTGCAGCCCCCTTCAACTTCTCTTCACTTAAAAGTGAGTGATTTTATTCTTATTAGTAGAAGTTGGGATGTTTCGAAATTAGCGCTTTATCTCCCTCAAGACATGGTGGACCAAGTTAGTTCTCTTTTTATTCCTGTTCATCCTTTGCATGATTCTCTGGTGGGGGGGCTCTCCTAGCTCAAGGTATGTTTAATAATAATGTTGTTAAAGTAAATTATGGGTGGATTTGGAAACTTCATATTCCTTCGAAAGTAAAAAATTTCCTGTGGAAAGCTTGTAATGATGGGCTTCCTTCTAAGGAGCGTCTGGAAAGAAGTCATGTCTTTCTCCCTCAGGAATGTGCCTTCTGTAATTTTCATTCTGAGTCTACGGTGCATTTGTGTTTCTTTTGCCCTTTCATGATTGATACATTTGTGCAACTTCAAATAGGGTATAATTGGCCTGCTCTTCCAGACTTGTCTCAAAAAAAAAGATTTGTCTTTTAGTCAAATGATCAACTATTGTCACTCTGTTGTGTCTATTGATGATCTTACTCTGTTAGCTATTGGTTGGTGGTTTATCTGGTATTTCAGAAATAAGCTTATTTTTAATGATGAGACCTCTTCTCACTATACAGCTGCCTCCGTTATTAATAAGTTTGTGTCAGGTTGGCTTAAAGCGGAGAGAGAGGCCTATAATCCTCCTTTGGGTGGTAAAGGGCTTTTCCCTAATGTCCCTGGAGTGCCTCGCTCGGGGAATAAGGAAATCTGGTCTCCCCCTCGGGCGGATTTCTGTAAAATGAATTTTGATGGTTCCAAACTTCGGAATGGTAGTGCTTCTTTTGGTTTTGTTATTCGAGATGAGAATGGGCCGGTGATTATTGCAGGAGCCAAGGCTCTTGGTTTGTCCCCCTCAATTCTTCAAGCTGAAGCTTGGGGTCTTAGAGAAGGAATTAGGGTTACTATTTCGCAAGATATCAAAAATATTATTATTGAAGGAGACAATTTTACTGTTATTAATTCTATCAAGAACATTTGGAATATTCCGTGGGAAGTTGCTAACATTATTGCTGATGCAGGGGCATATCTCCACCACTTTTCAAGCTACCATTTTGACCATATTTTCAGGGAGGCTAACAGAGCAGCGGACTTTATGGCTAACAGAGGCCATCTTTGTTCTAATTTGCTATATTCCTTCCCTCCATTTGAAATTGATTTCTCTCTTATCATCCGCAAGGATGTTTTAGGCTGGCCCCCGGACTGACGGGGTTCAGTCTAAGTTTTTCTTTCCTAATAAAAAAAAAAAATTGGGTAGAGTCTCCATAATAAAATGATATTATTTCGCTGGGATCAGAGTATATTTTATCTCATGGGTCCACTAGATATTCCTAAAAGAGTAAAAGTCAATAAAAAATTAACAGTGATATTTTTACATAAAAAACCCAACACCAACTACTTATTAGAATTGTGTGCATTAGAGAAATGGAGAATTCATAATAGGACGGAGGGTATATATAGAAAATTATAACTACCCTTGTGGAGTTATAGACCAAGTAGCAAAACATTGTTTCAATTGCATTTAGCACTTCTTGTTATGCAATAAGCACTATTTTGATAAGTATGAAGTTAGAGTACTGTTAAGATCAACTACTTTATTTCTACTTTTTTGAAGGCAAAAGATAAATTTCATTAATTGAAAGTCATGACATCTATAATCGATATTAAAACACAACTTAATTTGATCAAATAAAGTTCTTCTACGATATCACTATGATAATCCATCCGTCCCCGAAAGATCTGCATGAACAATATAACATAACCCCCATTTCTTCGCTGAATCATGCAACATATTATGAGAGCGTCTCTCATACTGAGATAGTTTTGCGAAGAAATCTCTTTATTGGACTGCGTAGATAGCATACACAAATCCAATACTGATTGCAAATTTGTCCAACAAAACATCAATGAGCTGTATCTTAGCAACAAACACAATAACCAAATTTAAACTCCCACAATACGAGACTAACAAATCAAACTCGAACCAAACTCTCACTAGTGGAGATAAAGAACCCAATAATTGGGTAAAAGCCCCTTCAATAGATAGAGAAAAGAGGACTATTATTAACGAAAAATACAAAAACAAAAGCATGAAAGTAGAAATTGAGGCTTACCACCGTCGAAAAGGATGGTGACAACCCGAACTAGCTAAGCAAAAACTAGGGTTTTAGAGAAAGAATGGAGGGAAAGAGAGTGCGGCCATTAAGATCAACCAATTAGTTGATAAACATTAATGTACAAAACCACTGCATAATCGTCCTTCATCTGATTAATTTAGTTGTTTTTTCCTTTCTTCATAACTAAAACTTGGTTACTTATTCCCCCAACAAAAATCTTATTCCTATTATATGTAATAGATAAAAAGTCTAAGGTGTACATAGGCCTGGTATATTTGTATTGAATTTGGTTGAATTGTATTGGAAAGCTGAACTGAAGATGCAAAGCTGGAAGATAAGTCCAAAACCACTCAATACACAATAGAATTATCTAAATTATAAGATTTGGAAAAAATAATACATAAATAGTGATTTATTATATACTTCTTCCGTTCCTAAATAAGTGTTACACCGAATAAATTGACGCTATTCATCAATTAACTTTGACTCTATTTTCTTACTATTGTATAAAGAAAAAAATAGTCAAGTGAGATCTTGTTAGATTTATCTCTATCTATACTTTCAAAATATCAATTTTATAAATTTTTACTTATGCGCAATTAAAGATAATAATGATAAAAAAAGTGTTATGGGTTACGTGAGAAAGTGAATCTAACACTTATATTTTACTCTTCATTAATAAGATTGATAAGTTCCTCTATTTACATTGCTTCCTTATGAAGTGTTTTTTTAGTGATGACGAATTTGATGCAAAGTTAAGTAAAGAGCTTCAATGTTGCTAGTAAGTACTCTTTGGTGCAAACTGGTAAAAGCTATGGCATAGTACATATTAAAGAGGACCATGAAAGTTGAAAATTGCAAATGTCATTTGAAGCAATGGTGTAACTCTAATTCTTTTGGTGTTGAGAAATTGGGGGAACAATTGTAGCTATTCAATACTTCCTACGTTGTTTTTCTTTTGCAACAATTATCACTTTTGATGGTTTCACATCTATTGCAATAATTCAACTTTTGGTAAAAAAAAAATACAATTTTGGTTGACAATATAACCCTTACTTTATCTTACTAAAGTAATCTTTAAGTACTTACTTTGCAACGCTTAGATGGTGCACACGCTAGTACATAGAGTATGTTGCGCACATGTACATGGATAATAAGCCAAATGAACACATGTACATGGACAACAAGTCAAATGAACATATGTACATCTCTGTTGGTACATGCTCATTGGTATTGGTCTTTGTGTTCATAATCTAGTCCATCATGTTCATCGTGTGTATGGTTCTCATCCTACGGACGCGTGTCTGTACTAATTTGGTCTCACCTTGCCTCAAAGTTGATTTTACTTTATTAATGATTTCTCTCCGACTCATTAATTAAAGAGGTGTCTTTATACTAAACTACCCACCTTTTTCATTTCCTTAAAAACCATGCTCAAACTCCCCTAAAAAACCGTGCTTAAACTCATTGTTGCAATAGAAAAAGATATTGTAGAAATAGTTCGTAAGAGAAACATGGTACTCAAATGCTGTGTGATAGTCTAAAGTTGAGCAGAGGGGGTCCTAAACTCCTAACCAAGGACCCTTAATGTCTATTTGTAGTTAATCTATGCTATCCATATTAACCAAAAAAAAGTTGGTAAGACGAGATGCGACTTATTATCCCAGATCTTAGTATCTACCGTAAATGGGAGGGGTTTAGAGGAAGCATTGCAGCACTTAGGGGTGTAAATGAGACGAGACAACTCGCGAGCTACTCAAGATCGACTCGATCAAAACTCGATCAATGCTCAACTCGAGTAGGCTCGACTCGGACTCGAGCTCGACTCTATGACTAACGAGTCGAGTTGAGCTAATACATACTCGACTCGAAAAGCTCGCGAGAAACTCGGAAAAAAAATTATATTTAATACTTGTAATTTCAATAAATAATTGTCACACTTTTTTAAAGAATTCAATCCATGAAATAAAATTAATACTAATATAGAAAATATTTTTCATGGTGGACTTTAATCATAGTTTGTCTTTAGGTGATGGTTAACACGTCGAGCTCAAGATTTTAACGAGCCTTAGCCTTGGCTCAGCTCGAAAGCTCATGAACAAACATAAAACTTATTAAAAACGATATTTCATGTAAATTTCAAATTTCCCGCATTGGTTTGTATAGTGTAAACAATAGCTTTTTATCAATATAAAATGTTACTACTATAGCTATCCTTATTGTTTAGTTTTAGTTGTCCCACATTGGGTTGGAAACAGAAGTTTAAGTTTGTGTTCTTTTATAAATGGAACAAAAACTATTTGTTGCATTTCTTCATTGGGTGGATACTATTGTTTTCTACTAAAGTTTGTTTAATAAAGTCCCACTGATGAGTCGTATTTTTGTATAGGTTTTAGTTGTATTTAGGTTGTATTCTAGGAGCATTTAGATGCATTGTAGTTCATAATTGCATACTATTACTTAATATGCGAAATATTACTCCTCTTGTGCGTTTTTGGTATTATTTGATGAATTTCAGGTATTGAGAACATAATTGGAGTATTATTGGACAAGCTTGAGTATTTAGGAGCAATTGGAAGCAAGCTACATTGATAAGGATCATTTTGGATGTATTTGAGTGCAAATTGGACCTAATTTGGAATTGGATTTCATTGAATGAATTGTGGAAATCGAGTTATGTTCACTCTTTTATCCATAACTTTTTACTCGATGCTGATATTGGGTTTATTCCAGAGGCATTGGAAAGTAGGCTTGAAGATCTTTCCAACGGTAGGTCGCACGACCCAAGGCGAGTTGTATTTTGAGAGACATGGGCTTCGTAAGTTGGCCGAGTCTGCCAGAAACTTCTTACGCGCACACGGTTTTGATAATTTCGGCCATTTAACGATCTATTTGGCTTCCTTATCTTGTAATTTGGTTTCCTACTAGTATTAGGAGTTATAACTATATATTAGAGGTTTTCTAATTAGAGGAGGACATCTATTTCTCACTTTTCAATATCACGTTATTTTGTTTCTCTAGTTTACTCTCTAGTTTTATGCTCTAGTTTGTTTCTATTGCTACTTTGGAGATTCAAGACTCAAGCTTTCATATTCATCTTCAATTCAATCAAGTTTTATTCTCTCCTCTTCTCTTTATTATTATTTTAATTATGTTTTCCATTATGTTTATTGCTTTTATTGCCATGATTAGTGAGTAGTCTTTTTATTTAGGATTAAGTTGAGCCCTAGTATGGATTGATCATGTAAATTATTCTCCAATTCCCATGTTATTGAATTATATGTTTAGGGTTTGATAAGATTGTTGTTATTGTCAATTGTGCATCTTGATTTAGCCCTAGTTTTATATTATCAACGAAAGTTGGAGTTGAGATTAGGAATATTTATTTGATGTTAAATTGTTATTTTATTAATTGAGTTCATCAACGAAAGTTGAGTCTTAATTTAGATAATCTTGTTATTGATTTGAATTCTCCCATGAAAATATGTGAGAACTAAAATTGAGAATTATTTGACATTGGTTCTTAATGCTTCTAATTATGTGTGTAAGCCATGAAAATAGGAGACATACATGTTAGTTAGGCCTTTTGCTATCACGAAAGTGAGCTCTAGGTATTGAGGAATGACCGAGTATTTAGTTTCGGTTCGCAGCTGTGCTTTATTACTAAGTCATAAGGGAATGTCAATCTCACCTAAGCTATAATTGAATAACTGGGATGTGAATCGTGTTTTGATCAATTCATATTAGTGGTGATACTTAATTCTAGTGTTTTAATTATTATATTCATATAGTTTGCCATATATCGTCATTAGTTTAGCCTTTAGTTTATAGACTATTCTTCATATATTTGGATTGTGTGACTATTTCGTAATCTAAAATCAAGTAGTGTTTAATCTTGCACCTCCCTGAGTTCGACCCGTATGTGCTACAACACCGTTCACTTGCGGTATTAAAATAAAACCCTAACAAGTTTTTGGCGCCGTAGCCGGGGAGGCTACGGATTAGAATTATTTTGATTATAGATTTAATTGATTACACCTGTTACTTTGTTTCTTGTTCATTTCTTCACTAGTTGTTGTTTCCGAATGCGCAGGCGATCGTGATCTGTAGATCACGTGGTCTTTGATCCCGAGATAGAAGCCACAGCTAGGAGACTCAACGCTGAGAGAAGAAGAAGGGAGCAGGAAAACATTAGGAGAGAACCAATGGCTCGTCCTCTTCGAGAATATAATATGCCGGATGTCACATCCACATCTAGCATTGCTAGGCATGCTGTAGTGGCCAACAACTTTGAGATCAAAATCCAACTGATCCACTTCATTCAACAAGATCAGTTCAGTGGCAGCCCTATGGAGAACCCCAATGAACATATCAATTCTTTTCTTGAGAAATGCGATACTGTGAAGATTAATGGGGCTTCCGATGAAGCTCTTCGCCTCCGCTTATTCCCTTGCTCCTTGCGAGACAGAGCAAAAGAATGGTTGAAGAGCCACGAAGCGAACAAGTTCACAAGTTGGACTGCACTAGCCACTGCTTTTTGTCAGAATTACTTTCCTCCTGGGAAGACGGCCAAGCTACGCAATGCAATCGCATCCTTCACTCAGTTGGATGGTGAATCACTCTATGAAGCTTGGGAAAGGTACAAGGATCTACAAAGGCTCCCAACATGTACAAAGGCAGTGTCCTCATCATGAGATCCCAACATGGCTCCATATCCTGACATTCTATAATGGGTTGGCTCATGAGGTTCGAATTTCTATTGATGCGGCAGCCGGAGGTACTCTCATGGGTAAGACAGCTGTTGAAGCCAAGGCCATGCTTGAGGAGATGGCTGCTAATATCTACCATTGGTCTAGTGAACGATCAACATCTAAGAAGGGCGGCAAGCATGAGGTTGATGCAATAACTTCACTCTCTAGTAAGGTTGATGCTTTGTCTCAACAAATCAAGAGTATGTCAGTTGGTGCTAATACCGAGATGAATGCTTTCCAAGGGAATAATGCAAATTCCATGTCTCCAGATATGAGTATTGTGGAGCAAGAGCAAGCCAACGCTGTGTATGGTGATGTTAGACCTAGAAATGATCCTTACTCGAACACCTTCAATCCAGGTTGGAGGAATCATGAGAACTTCTCTTGGAGTAACAATCAACCTCAAGCACCACGAAATCCCAACCCCCCCGGATTCCAACAGAGACAACAAGGTCAACCCTCTCAATAACCTCCTCAAAAGTCATATACTGATTCCTTGCTAGAAAGACTCTTAGTAATCTCTGAGGAAACTAATAAGAAGTTTGATAGAATTGATGCTCACAGCAAGATAGTTGACACCCAGATTGCACAGCTAGCGCAACAAATGTCATATGTAACTCAACAGGTAGCCCAAATTCAGAAGGCACCTCCTCAATTTCCAGGGTAGCCAGAACCAAATCCTAAGAATCATCACAATGTAAGTGCAATCACTTTGAGGTGTGGAAAGACTTTAGAGGAGCCAATGAAGCCTATTGTGACATCATCGAAGGTTGATAAAGATGACATTACTAAGGAGGTTGAGAAAGCTCCATCAAAGCCTGCTAGAGTTTATGTAGAGCCGGCTCCTTTCCCTCATCGATTGACAAAGGCTAGAATAGAGAAGAAGTACGAGAAGTTACTTGAGTTATTGAAAGATGTTCATCTTAAAATCCCATTCCTTGAGGCCATTTGTGAAATCCCTGCCTATGCTAAGTCCTTGAAGCAACTTCTGTCTAAGAAGAAGATTTGTGGAGCTACTACAGTAAAGCTCTCCGAGGAGTGTAGTGCTATCCTTCTTATTCCGCTCCCTCCAAAGCTTAATGATCCTGGAAGCTTCACCATTCCATGTTCCATCGGGGATGTAACTATTCAGAGGGCACTTTGTGATCTTGGAGCCAGCGTAAGTCTCATGCCTAATGCTATCTTCAAAAAGCTCAATTTTGGTGATCTTCGCCCTACTCGTGTCTCCCTGCAACTAGCAGACAGGTCTATAAGATATCCTTTGGGTGTCTTAGAGGATGTACCCCTCCAAGTTGGCAATTTAACTATCCCATGTGATTTCTTTGTTATGGAGATGTCAGAAAATGCGCACACCCCAATCATACTAGGTAGACCATGTCTTGCTACTGCTGGAGCTTTGATTGATGTGAAGCACGGTAAGTTGTCCCTCAACGTGGGTGAAGACAAGGCGGAGTTTGAACTCCATAAAGCTATGCATGTTCCTTCTTTGAGAGGTACTTGTTATCGCGTCGATGCTGTTGACAGATGGGAAAATGCGACACCTATGGAGGGTAGAGATGTTGACTCACCCCAATGGAGTTTCAAAGGTGATGCGGTATCTCTTCCACCAAATGCCACATGTTCTTCAAGGAGTCGAGCTCATTGACTTTAAACGAGCACTTTTCGGGAGGCAACCCAAGTTTACACATATTATTCTTTTCATTTTCTTTGATTTTTCCTTTTTGTGCGATTTTATTTACATTGATGTTTTTGTGTCTGTTTTTGGTGTGTTTATAGGTTTTAAAAAAAATGTTCGTAGAAAAGAAGCTGGAAGAAGATTTTCAAAAAAGTCGAGTCGCGGTACAATGGCTCAGCTCGCGGACAAATGCCGAGAGCATACCGCGACTCGTGGCAAATACCGCGACACGCGGCAAATAATACCGCGACTCGCGGCATGAAACGCGACCCGCGTTTTTTGAGATTGAAATATTTAAACAACCGGTCGCAAAGAGCAACAAGTATCCACGGCTTCATCGTGGTCTTCACTCCCACACAACATTCGCTCGTGGCTCACCCCCATATGCTCACCAACTGCCCCTTCCCCTGCCCCACCAGTGTTACGAACCACATCCACTGACCGCCGAGTTTGGCCGCCGTGCACCAACAACAGCCTCACTCACCCCCCTTCGCACTTTCCTTCGCACCACCACTATCAATTCCAAACTGAACCACCGTTGCCAGCGCAACCACCCATCAGCACCCAGTCCATGCCCACACAACACCGTTTCCGACCACCCACAACAGCCGCCAACCCTGCTCCTGTCGAGCCGCCCTGCTCCTCTTTCATTCTCCTCTCTCCCTTAGCGCACAAGACAGACTCACCACCTCACGTAACTAGCGCACCACCGCTCTGCATTACCGCCGCACGCAATAGCTCCCTAACACCCGACATCTCCCAGCCCCGCTTCTCCCTCTTCCTCTCTGTTCTCGTTTCTTCTATCTCTTTCTCCTTTTTCCTTTTTCATCTTATTTCCTACTTTTTCTTTTCTTTTCTTCTTATTTTTGATTAATGATAGTCTAATTCCCTATTTTCCTTTTTCTTTTTACTTTTCCTTTTTAATTAGTTTCTTATTAATAACTTTTCACCCTCTTTTAACAACTATTTTTTTTATTTACTCTTTTTTCTTTTAATCAATGGTTGTTTAGGATTCCTGTAAGTCGGCTACAAATTGGTTCAAGTGGGTTTTTCAAGAAGCATTGCGACATAAATTTTGAGCTTATTCGACCCTTTTCCCATTAAATTGGGTAGTAAGCCTCTTTATTCTATCTTGTTGATATTCTTGATTTTTCGTTTAGTTTTTGCTTGGATCTTGTTTGTATTGCTATACTTGTTGCATTTTTATGACAACATGGATTTCCTTCTTTCGTTGTTGGCATTTGTGTGCGGCAATAGTGGTGGTTTGGTGTGTTTGTGGGACTGTTCGACGATTTGGTGATGGGTGTAGTTTGATTGTGTTCCTTCTCTAATCTCATTTCTTGCAGTGAGGACACTGCAGATTCTAGCTTGGGAGAGGAATATTCTATCATTTACTGCTTTCTAGTGTAGTTTTTATTGCTTTCTTAGGCTGTTGCACGGTTTGTCTTGCTCATTAGGAGTGGGAGTTTACGTGTAACCAAAAAAAAATTATCTTTGCTTTCTTAGTTGCATCAGCATATTAGATTCCATCTCATCTTAGTTGCATCTATGGGACTATTGCTAGCGCTATTTGAGAACCTTGTTGATATCCTTACTACGGTCTTAAGCGTAATCCATCTCATTCATGATTCTTCATAGCATAATTGTATAGTGATTGATTGCTTGTGGTAAGATTGGTTGATCTCTCTCTGGCTTGATTGAACCTTACTGTTTAGACATCTTAACCCACGTGAGCTTTTGTGCCTATAAACTGACGTATCTGTGTCAGTTATGTTATTTCATGTGTGATTAGTTCCTCATTTGTTGCATGGATCTTGACTTTGACTTGGTACTCTTTGACACTTGACTTTATAAGCATTTGGATATAATTGAGGCGTTCTTTTCAGTGTTCTGAACTTCCAGAGATATTTTCTTTTCATATATTATCCTTTCTCTAGCCCCGCTGAGCCTTTCCTGACTTTGTTATGAATTAATACATACATTACAAGCCTTAAGCCTTTTATGATTTCTCTACCCAAGCGTTGCTAAGTGGAGTAGCATTAAAGTTTATGTTTTGAGCTTGTGTTTGTGGTTTTGTGGTTATTATTGGAAGGAAATATGTTGAAAGAAAGTTACTTGAAATAGTGTGAAAGTGCAAAATGAAAAGAATGGTGAAAAAGTTGTGAAAAATAATTCAAAAAAAAAAAATGAAAAAAAAGATTGAATAAAAGGTGAATGAAATTGGTTGGAGTTGGTAAAGATGGGTACTATGTTGATTTAATGGTAATGTGTTGTTGAACTTCTAGTAGAAGTTTTTGTGACATTTGCATCTAATGGCCATACATGTTAAAGTGTTGTTTTCTCCACTAGTTGGCTCTTAGCACCACATTTCCGAATATATTTCCTACCCATAACCTCATCCCCATTAAAACCCTTGAAAGTCCTCATGATCCTTTTGCGTTATAATTTCGAGTGGAAAGTGAGTCGATAGTCAAAGTTAAAGAGTAAATGTTTCATTTGAGTCGACATGGTTTAGGTTGAGTGACATTGATTATGCCATAAACACATGAGAGCATGTGTGCACATGACTAAAGTGAGGTCTCTCAGGTTTGGTTAAGTCTAGCTTGGGGGAGATGGTTTGTGGTATGCTAGGAGAGTTGATTGCGTTACATGACATGCTATGCGGCTTTGTTCGAGATTGTGCGATGCTTGTTTCGTGTAATAATTGTATCTCTCGTGTTCTCAGTTGTGTGCTTGGCCTTATCGTAGTCTCATATTGTAGGTTATCTTTCTTTTCCAATGTCTATGTCTAATTACTTGAGGACAAGCAATGGTTTAGCTTGGGGGAGTTTGATGAGTCGTATTTTTATATAGGTTTTAGTTGTATTTAGGTTGTATTCTAGGAGCATTTAGATGCATTGTAGTTCATAATTACATACTATTACTTAATCTGCGAAATATTACTCCTCTTGTGCGTTTTTGGTATTATTTGATGAATTTCAGGTATTGAGAACATAATTGGAGTATTATTGGACAAGCTTGAGTATTTAGGAGCAATTGGAAGCAAGCCACATTGATAAGGAGCATTTTGGATGTATTTGAGTGCAAATTGGACCTAATTTGGAATTGGATTTCATTGAAGGAATTGTGGAAATCGAGTTATGTTCACTCTTTTATCCATAACTTTTGACTCGATGATGATATTGGGTTTATTCCAGCGGCATTGGAAAGTAGGCTTGAAGAGCTTTCCAACGGTAGGTCGTACGACCCAAGGCGAGTTGTATTTTGAGAGATATGGACTTCGCAAGTTGGCCCAGTCTGCCAGAAACTTCTTACGCGCACGCGGTTTTGATAATTTCGGCCATTTAATGATTTATTTGACTTCCTTATCTTGTAATTTGGTTTCCTACTAGTATTAGGAGTTATAACTATATATTAGAGGTTTTCTAATTAGAGGAGGACATCTATTACTCACTTTTCAATATCACGTTATTTTGTTTCTCTAGTTTACTCTATTAGTTTTATGCTCTAATTTGTTTCTATTGCTACTTTGGAGATTCAAGACTCAAGCTTTCATATTCATCTTCAATTCAATCAAGTTTTATTCTCTCCTCTTCTCTTTATTATTATTTTAATTATGTTTTCCATTATGTTTATTGCTTTTAATGCCATGATTAGTGAGTAGTCTTTTTATTTAGGATTAAGTTGAACCCTAGTATGGATTGATCATGTAAATTATTCTCCAATTCCCATGTTATTGAATTATATGTTTAGGGTTTGATAAGATTGTTGTTATTGTCAATTGTGCATCTTGATTTAGCCCTAGTTTTATATTATCAACGAAAGTTGGAGTTGAGATTAGGAATATTTATTTGATGTTAAATTGTTATTTTATTAATTGAGTTCATCAACGAAAGTTGAGTCTTAATTTAGATAATCTTGTTATTGATTTGAATTCTCCCATGAAATTAGGTGAGAACTAAAATTGGGAATTATTTGACATTGGTTCTTAATGCTTCTAATTATGTGTGTAAGCCATGAAAATAGGAGACATACATGTTAGTTAGGCCTTTTGCTATCACGAAAGTGAGCTCTAGGTATTGAGGAATGACCGAGTATTTAGTTTCGGTTCGCAGCTGTGCTTTATTACTGAGTTATAAGGGAATGTCAATCTCTCCTAAGCTATAATTGAATAATTGGGATGTGAATCATGTTTTGATCAATTCATATTAGTGGTGATACTTAATTCTAGTGTTTTAATTATTATATTCATATAGTTTGCCATATATCGTTATTAGTTTAGCCTTTAGTTTATAGACTATTTTTCATATATTTGGATTGTGTGACTATTTCGTAATATAAAATCAAGTAGTGTTTAATCTTGCACCTCCCTAAGTTCGACCCGTATGTGCTACAACACCGTTCACTTGCGGTATTAAAATAAAACCCTAATACCCACATTGGTTGGACAATGAAACACTGACTTTTTTTTCCTCTATAAAAGGCTACTCCAAGTACCTAACTCAAGGTACATCGATTGACTCAAGTTTGAGTTGAGCCTTGATTCGAGTTCGAGTTCGGGATTTCGAGTTTGGTCGTCAAGGACAAAAATGACTCATAAAACCTTAATTACGCAAAATTAGACAAACCCTTAACCCTATTTAACCCCTAAACTAACGTTTTGTTTTACATAATATTACGGTAGAGAATAAGTCCAAACTTCAGTGATACCATATAGAATCCAAAACAAATTTGGGTACTAAATGAAAAAGCCCAAAGTATAGTGGTACCAAGTGGAATTTCTCTTAACTTTTTTATAATCTTATTTTATACTTACCGAATACATAAACGAATGGTTTGAATTCATCTAAAAATATCAATGTCTTAGATTCCTTTTTCTAGTGATCAATACTAGGGCTGGCAATGGGTCGGGTTGGGTCAAGATCAGGTTGGGTTAACGGGTTGACGGGTTGAGAACCCCTTGATCCAACCCGACCTGTTAACTTAAACAGGTTGGGAATTACAACCCAACCCAACCTTATGATAAACGGGTCAACTTTCAAGTTTGATCCATTTAATTTTTTTTCGTGTTTTTTCCAGAAAAAAATAAAACACCAAATAGTACGTTACAAAGCAACAGTAGGCAGCAACTTAGCATTGAGCCATTACATAACCATATGCTAGATATTGTTCAAAATCAACCCAACTGTTGTTCAAAATCAACACCATTACAACTCCATAATCAATTGTTCAACATTAACTGTAATGAGTTAGAATTTTTACTTTTTAACTTTCTATATGGACTAGCCCAATTTTTTTAGCTGTGAAATTAGTTAGGGTTTTTAGGTTGTTTCTATAAATGGGTTAAACGGGTTAAAATCAGGTCGAGATTTTCAACCTGACCCAACCCATTTAATTAAACAGGTTGGGTCAGGTCGACCCAATTAATTAAACGGGTTGAAAATTTCGACCCAACCCATTATTAATGGGTTGGGTTCGGGTCGGGTTGGCAGGTTGGGTAATATTTTGCCAGCTCTAATCAATACTTACTAATCACTATACAAATTTTTGCATGTGAGAGGCGAGAAACTACTAGTTTATCTCTATTATATAAGGGAAGGGGGGAGAAAGATGGTGCCCCGCTCTGAAAATATTAAATTACCTTAATGATCTAATGAAATGAAAAAACTTACAAAATAAAATAATATAAGAACCTTTTCTCATTTCAACTTATATCTCTATTATATAATCATATTTGAAGACAATGAAGTTAGCAATTCTCAAAGAAGGAATATTAATATTTAATGTTACATGATTATGATCAAGTCAAATCTTTCCATCTATATAGCCCAAGTAAGCAATAACATAAAATCATTATACAAGTTGCAGAAGGAATGGCTTGCTTACATGGGTAGCCAGCTACTAAAGTAACCAAAATAGACGTACAGAAAGCACCCAACCTTAAAATACTTTCACATGATACTTTCTCATTACATTATAAATTGAACAATGACGAAAAATAGTTTCAAAGTACAGAAAAACTTGGAAATCTTGGGGATGAAAAGAGTACCAAGTTTCTGTAATCAATCAAGAGACATAAACGCTGGGGATGTGTTGAATTTTGGGCCAGTCCACCCCATTTGGTTTTCCGTATCTTTCTCGTAGTCTCTGATTACCAGATATGGAAATAAATTGGAGGGAGGTGAGGTTGCATATTGCTTCTGGAAGTGATTCGAGAGCATTGCAACCCCGGATGGTGAGGGCTTGAAGAGATGATAAGCAGTTAATACATTCTGGCAGGGCTTTCAAATTCTTACAATACTCAAGCTGGAGTGTTTGGAGGGAGGTGAGGTTGCACATTGCTTCTGGAAGTGATTCAAGAGCATTGCAACTTGACATGGTGAGGGATTGAAGAGATGATAAGCAGCTAATACAATCTGGCAAGCCTTTCAAATTCTCACAATACTCAAGCTGGAGTGTTTGGAGGGAGGTCAAATACTGCATCCCTTTGGGAAGACTTGTCATATTCTTCAGTCCAATAATCTCAAGACTGCAGAGGCTCTGATGTAAGGATTTCCAAGGCTGCATCATGTTGTCCTCGACATTGTCTTCTGAGAAATTCAATTGATCCATGCAAGAAAGTTTTAGCGATTTCAGGGCAGTGAGATGCTCCAACCCTCTAGAAAGTCTTTTGAGAAGGTTGACGCTACCAATTACAAGGTTTTGCAGGGAAGACGCACAACTCTCAAATATCTTCTCAACTTCTGATAAATTCTCCAGCTCTCTATCGCC
Source organism: Beta corolliflora (assembly GCA_947648045.1). Classification (NCBI taxonomy): domain Eukaryota; kingdom Viridiplantae; phylum Streptophyta; class Magnoliopsida; order Caryophyllales; family Amaranthaceae; genus Beta; species Beta corolliflora. The sequence goes on along the minus strand of CANSZD010002480.1, from coordinate 93,034 downwards.
TGATATGATGAGGGTAGTGAGACACGATGCACGATAACCCGCACTTGTGATCTCCTGTACTTGGGCATCGTCTGGTGAAATAGTCTTTGCAACAATATCATCTTCTTTACACATAATCATCTTGAATATTCTTGATGCTTTATTGATTTCCCATAAACACAGTTCTTTTACCATTGGACAAGGAGGAAATGATGTCAGGTTAGGGGCACTTGTCGATTTCCAATCTAGAAAGACGGGAAAATCCAAATCTCCTCCTGAAGAAGTAATCAGCATCAACCAACCCCTCTTCGGTCCACCATCCTTTCAACTTTGTAAGATCCTTGATTAGAAGATATTCGAGGGAAGGAAAGAATATTGCCGTAGTATTTGCTTCTGCATAGTTGCTATTGTTGCTTGGATTCTCCATGTAATCCAACTCATCCAAGTTCCAAAGTTCTAGTGATTTCAAATTAGGTAGTTTACTCAATGATGGCATATGCTGCAAGTTTTTACATGAAACAATTTCGATCTTGACAAGATTGGGGAGGGAGACCGTCCAATCTGATTTACCCCACATTGGAATTGTCGTACCACTATAAAACCATAAGGATAATTCCTTAAGATTTGGATGTGGCTCTAGCTTTACCAACACAGTTTCAGGGTTATTCTTTTGAGTAATGTAAAAAGAAACCTTCTTGAGATGTTTCATGTTACTCAGATAACCTCCTCTAATGTCATTCAAGCCTTCTATAATTCTATAATTTTCAAACACATGAATAATGATGCCACCTGTTAGGTTGTTGAGGGATTTTAGATCTTTGAGCTCGTCATCATATTGTGTCTCAGTTAGAGTTCTATTACCAACGACAAAATCAGTTAGCACTCTAAGGCTAGTCAACCCATGCATGCCAGAAGGCATATAGGTCAACCTTGAAAAAGATATATCCAAGTGCTTAAGCTTTACAAGTTTGCCAAAATTATGTGGCCACTTAATCAAATTGTTGCACGACTGTAAATTTAACGTTTGCAGATTAAGTAGCTTGCTGAAATCATGCGGCAACTCTCTCAGATTGGTGTTCATTAAATCTAATGTTCGCAGATTATGTAGCTTGCTGAAATCATGCGGCAACTCTTTCAAATTTCTGCAATATGATAAATCTAATGTCTGTAGGTTATGTAACTTAGTAACTGAATCAGGGAGAGCCTCAAAAAAGCTATAAGAGAGATTAAGATACCTTAAATGTAGCAACTTACCTATTGAATCAAGTGAGCTATCAACACCTAAATATCGCAAATCCAACACCCTCAGACACATCCAATTTTCTACGGGTATACCCAAAGGTCTTGGCGTATAGAAATTTTGATCAATATATGAACGGATTTTAGTCTTTCTAAAAGACCTTTCTGAACAATTGCCACCAACATAATGCACATGCCGAATTTTGTCTCCAAAGTTATGATCTGCGACAGAGCTCAACACTTGAATTTCTTCCGCTCCCACTTCTTGAGCAACATCATGCATTAAGTCGTGGATTTGAACCGACTCAACGTCATCATATATATCCTTCTTTACATCTTGAAAGAAACATCGTCTTAATAAGATCAAAAAGTGCTCCTCTGCAGCATCTTCTATGCTTTGGCCTCCATTCAATGGCACAATGTATCCTTGTGCAATCCAAAGACTAATCAACATTGTTCTGTTGATTCTAAAATCTTTGGGAAACAGCGCACAATACGTAAAACAACTCTTTAATGAGGGTTCAAGATTATGATAACTGAGTTTCAAGACAAACATAATCTCATTATCACCTTTTCCTATGTCTGCTAAACCACTCTTTTCAAATGCCCGCCATTCGATAATTTCCGACCATATAGAAGACTTCCTACAACCTTAATAGCAAGAGGAATATTATAACATTTTTCAACAATCTTACTCCCAATCTCCACAAATTCAAACTGATCTACTTGTTGATGATACCCTTTGTTAAATGCTGTCATCCAAAATAAGTTCCATGAATCCTCTCGGGACAAACCTCCCAATTTATAAGTATTCCCGTCCCCTATTATTCTTGCTGTCATTTCTGAACGCGTGGTTACCATAATCCTACTCCCTAACTGACCTAACATTAATGAATTTTGCAAACCAACCCACTTCTCACGACTCTCATTCCACACATCATCAAGAACAAGTAAGTATTTCTTTCCTCCTAAATTCTCTCGAAGTTGTTCTTTCACTGATTGTAATGTATAACCAAAAAGATCAACAAATCTTTTACCCGTAACCGATTCTAGAAACTTACAGAGAATTGCTTTCACATCAAATTGTTGTTTCTCTTGATCAGACACGCAAACCCAAAATCTTATATTTGCAAACTCTTTAATTATCTTTTCATCATTAAACACAATTTGCGCAAGGGCAGTTTTTCCCAAGCCACCGACACCTACTATAGTCAAGAAACGAACATCTTTATCATTTGAATCTAACACCATATCTAAAATGTCCTTCTTTTCATGATATCTCCCAATAATATCCTTGACATCAACATAAGCACAACTTTCCTCCCTTCTCTTAAAGATAGACTCACTATTAACCTTAAGAGCAAATTTACGATTATCAACAATGGCATCCAACTTCTTCCTAAGCTTGTCAACCTTACGACACATTTTGTAAGCCTGACTAACTTGATTCTTAGGAGAAAAGAAGCAACGTACCTTGTCAATAATTTCATGATGCTTCTTGCTCCCGGTCACCCTAATCTGCTCCAACTCAATGCGAGTGAGAAACTCATCGAACAAATCATCAGCATCATAAACAGCATCCTTGAGTTCCTCAATATAGCCGCGTGCTTCATTGGAGAGCTCCAACATGGAGTCTGCATCAAGAAGCACATTCTTGATGGCGGTGACAGTTTTATTAAGTTCTTCAAGTTGAGATTCGTAATTCAACTTGGAGCAAATCTCTCTGAGCTCAGAACATTGCAGCGCTGTGAACAGTGTTTGAACAACCGCAAGTCCGAGCTCTGCCATCGTTATATGCAAGAGGATGGTAGGTGATTAGTGTCTGATTTGGTAATGCAGTATTTTGTGAGTGGTGATGAACTGATGAGTGATGATCATCCCCTTCAAATTTATAATCCTAAGTACTCTAATAATTAAGTGTTGTTTTGGGGTCAATGTTTGATGCGCCACGTTATACCAACGACTAGCTTCAAATACGATAGAAGTGTGAGTCTATTTAGCGGCATCTCCGGTAAATTAATTGATCCGCCATGCGCAAAATGCGGGGGAAGTGTGAAAATACAAGCTGGCATCTTAGGAAAAGTGCACTCTGGAGCATGCTTACAATAAAATACTTCTACTACTATGGCGTAAAATCGACTTAATAATATAAACAAAGACCAAACTTTCAACCTATGCGTAGAATATGATATGATTAGCAGCCGCAATGGAATATTGTGCCCCTAAAATTAATAAGTAAAAGAGTCTTTTTCGACTTTAACCACTTTATAAAATTTCCTTTTTTACATAACCAACTTTTTTTTTTAATAATCATCTTATATGATTGTTTTTTTTTTTGCAATTGCTTCCACAATAGTTAGTTGATAAGAACAAAACTGCAAGCGTCCTTTATTTGATTAATTTAGTTGTTTTTCTTTACTTCATTCCTCAAACTTGGTTCCTTATCCCCCCAACAATAAAGCTTATTGCAGCTTACTGCTATTATGATGTTAAGAGGGTGAAAGGTCTGAGGTGTACATAACTCGGTACAAGTAGAGATATTAATGTTCGAAATTGTGCGTTAGCACACATGCTAAGGCCTTTGGGTACAATTAAAAGAAAACTCTAACTCATGTAAAACTCTCAGAAATTGACCCGGAAACATTGGGTCGATCCTGAAGAATATGATATGACTCGAAATTCAAATTTATCCCAACCCACACGGTAATATGACAAGAACCAAAACCAAATAACTTTAAAATTCTTGGGTTCAAAATAATCCGTCTCATTTTTTATTCGACCAACCCGAAATCATCATATTTATAGCAATAAAATGAGATTATGAAAGAATCTTGGCAAAAATGTCTTCAATTTGGCTAAAAATGTCTATATATGATAAGAAATGCTATTTGTAGAATGCAGGGTACATTGTATTATTGTATAATTTAGGGGCGCGTATCATGAAGTTTAAGTTTTGGTTTTATAAATATAAAAGTCATAAGATATAAGGGCTATAATAAACTTAAAATTAGTCATACTTATACTAAACATGCCAATTTTGAAAAACGACAAAAAAACTATTTTTTTCGGTTTCCATATTTTTGTTTTTGGGTTTTAAAAAAAAACGAAAACTAGAAACATAAAACGATAACGAACGGGCCCTTAATTATTGGGGCTTTGTTCGTCCCGTGTTTCAAGTTGAAAACGTTCTTTTACTAATTTATGCATGTAATACTCCGTATTTTTAGGAGTTATTTTTACAAATAAGAAAATACAACCTACTTTTGCACCTAATTATATTATAATTCGGTTTTGTTTTATTTTCCAAATTAAATAAAAATAAGAAATAGGAATTTGATTTGGAAACAAATCCTAGTAAACATAGGTTTCTCATGCTATAAATAAGAGAAAAGAAAAAGAAAAAAAAACAAAACCCTAAGTTTTAATCAGCCATTTTCCTCCCCCAAAGAATTTTCTCTCTCCTCTTTTCTTTCTTCTCCCTCGTCAACCGTATTTACATTCCATCTAATAGACCAAGTCGTCTATTAAGGATTAAGTAGCCCGTATGATTCTAGAAAGATGACGGTGCCCGTTCGATGCCAATTAAACTATAAAAATGAAATGTAATATTCTTGTAGTATCATGTCTAGGAATGTTTATTATTATTCTATTTATGTTTAATGTATTATTTAACTGATTATGTACGTACTCATCATAGCTGATTGTTTGTTATTTGTGATGTTTGTCGACTCCGTGATGAACCGTTGATATTTCAATGGGGAGCGAGATTAGGTATGTTTGGTGATGCTTTGCATGAGTTTGGGCATACGGGAATATTTTCCCGGTTTATAAACTCTTAAGTGTTATTGTTGAACTTCTAGAATTATTAATATTCGTAGTTAATGGTTTGAATAAAAGGGGTCAATGATGATTCTTGAGTTGTAGTTTAAAGTAAACATTTTATTTCCGCTGCAATGTAGTTTTTCTTAATAAGGAGTTGTTAACGTTTTAATTTCAATAAGCCTTGCGTTTCACCGCGGCGGTAACACTCCCAAAGTCGATGCAACGTAGTTTAGACGTGTATGGATTTTGGGGGTGTTACAATGCACTATAGAACAAGGTATTAGAAAACCGAAATAGGGTTCTGTTTAGATTGAAAACGAATGCAAATTCTTACGAATAATTTATAACATATTTTGATTTTGAATCCTTTTTTTAAAACCCTTATTATTCTCCAACTAAACATGCTCTTAAGGTTACTTTTTTTTTGTAAGTGAAAATTCATTCATTAATATGAAGTCATATGAAATCTACAATATAAGTCGAAAACTAAAAATACAGATCAAATTGAAAGAAACTTAATTCTAATATGGCAAAACTACGATAGTTGAGCACAAATAACCCTTCTAAATACCCTCTTTCACATCGTTGTCTAATGCAGCCTTCTACGATGGGGTCTAACGATCTGATGTAGTTTTGATGTAGAACTAGAGTTAATTCAACCGATTGTACACGAATTACTGACCACCGTTGCAATCCCGCACAAAATCCTATCAACAAATCAACCTTAAACTGGAGACAGGGTCCAAACCCCACTAACACACAAAGAAACCAAACTAATACACCCACTGTGAAGGGGGGTTGACTACAAAACCCATAAAGGAGACTAAAGCCATCACACAAATGTGACTTATTGAAAATTGCGAAAAAAAACTAAAAAAGCACGAAATTAAACTGGAAGCTGCAAAAAGAAGAGAAAGAGGGGCTTACCATGGACGAAAACGTCCATGGCAGCCCCTGTAGAGGGTTTTCTTTGAAAAGAGGAGATAGAGGAGAGGAGGGAATAACGGCTAGGGTTTTTGCTCTTAAGGTTACATAAATCAACAATAAAACTACATTTGGTGAAACTTCAATACTTCCTCTCTTCTAAAATACTTCCTCCATTTTGTTAAATCAAACGTAGGGGCTTAGCACGGGAATTTAAAAGAATAGAGAGAAATAAGAAAAGAGACCCATGTGATGAAGGAGAGATAGAGAGAAGTATCAAATATAGTAACGTTTCATTTATTTTGAAACGACCTAAAATGGTTAGTGTTTCATTTATTTTAGAACGGAGGAAGTATATAAAACACTTACGATTTTAGGCCATTTCAAAATAATTGAAACGCTACTTTATTCGACATTTACTTCTCTCTATCTCTCTTTTCATCACATAAGTCCCTCTTATTTATTTCTATTTTTCTCCTCTCCTTAATCCCCATAACAAACCCCAAAGTTTAATTTACTTTTGAACGGAGTAAGTAGTGGCAGAGCCACCCTTAGTCATGGTGGGTCACGTGACCCACCATTATCTGAGAAAAAGATGAAAATACAGGAAGAAGAAGAGAGGAGATAGCAGAAAAAAGAAGCCATAACTTTGAATTTTTGACTTTTAATTTGAGAACCAAAAAAGGAGAAAAGAGATAGAAAGCAGAAACAGTGACAAAAAGGATTGAAAAATTGAGAGAGAGAGAAGGCAAGTGAAGAAGGGGAAAGAAACAAGTAATGGCAGTAATGCCATAGTCGAAGAAAACAGGAACCGAAGAAGAAGTAATTGTGTCTGATTACTTTCTTTGAACCGTAGAAACATAGGGGTAAGAGAGAGAAAGTAGGTGGGTGGGCTATGGGTAGGTAATTATCTTTTTCTTCAATTTTTTACTCTATTTGTTTTGTTTTTTACTTTTTTTACTCTATTTAGTATAGTATAGGTTTTTTAAAAGTGGATTTTTAATAATTATAATAAATTAAAGTACAATTATTTTTTAAAAGTGGACTTCTTTGGGGCAAATGTTTGACTTTTTATACATGTATTTATTGAATAATAGATTTCGCCTTATATTTTTATTTGATAACAAAATGGATGAACATTTGAATCATACAATATTTAGGATCTTTTTTATTCTTTGATATACTTCTTCCGTTAATTTTATTACTTGCAACATTGAAATATGGCACAAGAATTTAGAAAATGAGATGAATAAAAAGTTTTTAAAAAAGGACCCTTTACGTGCTACGAGAGATAGAGATAATATATTGCCAAAAATGTCAATATTGCAAGCAATATGCAACATTCTAAAATGAAAAATGTTGTAAGTAAAAAAACATGAAGAAGTAATAACTAAAATTATTATTTTCTTTTTCGAAACATAATTAATAATGAATCTTGTTTCATGATATCTAGTACAAAAACTTAATAGCACTTGAAAACATTAAATTAATAGCACTTGAAAACATTAAAAAAAGTATGACACGTGGCAATCGCGATGCTATTTGTGATCAACTTATCCGTTCCGACTCCATTACCATTTCCATGACCACATTTTCAGACTGTGGTGGTGACCCACCATCCGTAAAATCCTGGATCCGCCACTGGGAGTAAGTATGTTTTTGGTGCAAAAGTAGAGTGTTACCATGAAAATATCTCTATAAATAATGCTGGAAAGCAAATTTTTGGGGTAAAAGCAACGTGGGAAATGAGAACAAGAAGAAAAGGATTACAACCTCTGTTTCTTTGTAATCTACATAGTTTGACTTTCAAGCTTCATTAAAAATCTTTAATTAGGAAAAAGTAGGAATTTTAAATAGTTGATATTTTGAAGATATATGTTCAGATGAATCTAACAAGATTCTACATGACTATGTTTTTTCTTACATATAAACCATCAATAATATTCAAAGTGAAATATGTGAATAGTGTGAAAGTACAAGATGGGTAGAAAAAAAAACAGAGACAATACTTAGCTAACTTAAAAAAACTCTAGATGAGGAAAAGGCGTGTATTCAAAGTTTCGTGTCCAGTCCGCTCCCGATATGTACCTGCTAATGTTCCTGGCTAAATACATGTCGAAATCTTTACTTTAGGTTCATTACGGCAGTTGTTAGACACTATCACACTAAGATGGAAGAAAGAACAAAAACATTAGGGCACAGAAAAAGAACTAAGGGCTTGTTCTCTTCGGCATAAAACAACCGAAGCCGAACTAATTGCAACCGAAGTGAACCGGGAACTGAACCAATCGAACCGAATTAAATTATAACTAATAGTAATGATAATAATTTAGAACCGAACCGAACTCAAAATAAGTTCTTGGAAAGCAGCCCTAAGTGAAAACACTGGTCTTTACATAAAATTATGCCAAACCTCTTTCCAAATATATAACCAAAGTAAACAATAACGTAAAATCAGAAGGAACGACTTGCTTCTATGAGTAGCTAATAGACTAATTCAGATAAAAGTCCCAAAAAGCACCTAAATTTACTTCAAACAATTTTGCATGAAACTACGCCATAGCATACAAGGTACCTGGAAGTCCAGGAGGGTATAAACATTCTGGTAGAAGCTAATGCAGCGTAAGAGCACTGATCATATAGCACCCTGAACATCATCGAAAGATATTTTAGCCCTCCTGTACAGCAGTTCCTATACTATAAATGCAATTGCATTCTTGTCGAGTTTTCTCATTAGCGTTTTCCTCCATGCTTGTGACATGTACAACTATACATTAGCAAAGGATGAACTCACTTCTAGGCCATGGCATTTTAATTTTATGGCCTATTGGCATCACAGTGAACTAAAATTTAAAGGGAATTTCTCACTAATACCCTAAACTGTTGACGTTTGCCACTGGTATTGGTACAAAAAATCTAATCGACTTCTCTCTAGCATAGTAGCACCATTACAATAATGACTACCTAATGGCTGTGAACCTAACATTAACTAAACGTTAATGAAGTCCTTAACTTCCTAATTCTGTCGTTTATTTCTAAAGAATTTAAAATGGAAACAAAATCCCTATCAAAATGCCTCACCACACCCAACTGCCAAAATAAGAACCATCCTTCTTTCAAAATCATTTTCTCTCAAATCCTCTCAAATCTCTGCCTCTGTTCTCCACCTTTGAACTTAATCAAAAGACGCCACACCTGATGTTGAAGATAAGAATTGAATATACTCACCTCTATCCTCTTGTAGTTACTTAGCTCAGATAGATTTTATACGTTTGTTATTTATCTTCTACTGCTTATTATCTCCTCCTTATTAGTTAGTAGAATATTCCTAAAGTGTAGATACTATTCTTTATTCTTTCTATCTTTTGTAACAACCTCATAGCTTGTATCTCTATTACTGCTGTACTATATAAACGTCTCTCAATATAATTATCTTCCTTCATCTTCTACATGGTATCACAGCAAAGATCCATACTCTTAACATTTTTTTTTCAACATGGCACACGACTCACACTCCCTCTCTAACTCCACTGAACCTTCCAAACCCCTCACCATTATGAACGCTCACTCCGTTCAAAAGCTTACCTCCTCCAACTATATCATTTGGAAGGCTCAACTTGAGGCTCTTCTTATCGGTTATGATCTCCATCAATTTATTGATGGCTCCTCTAACCCTCTCCCTACCAAAACCACCACCGACGATGGTCAATCCATCCTAAACCCCGCCCATGTTACATGGGTTCGCCAAGACAAACTCCTTTTTGGTGCTCTTGCTGGCACTCTCTCTCCATCTCTTGGCCCCCTCATCTCCCGTGCCAACACCTCTAAAGAAGCTTGGGACATTCTTGCCCATACCTATGCTAAACCTTCCCGTGGTCATATCCAACAACTTAAATCACAAATCAAAAACCTCACCAAAGGCCCTAGTTCCATTGAGGACTATATGCACAAAATTCGACGCATTGTTGATGAACTTGCACTCCTTGGTGCTCCCCTTGACCCGGAAGATATCACCGAACACATTCTAGATGGTCTCCCTGAAGACTACAAACCCATTGTTGAAGCCGTCCAAAATCGCGACGCCCCTATTTCCTTCGATGAGCTCAACGAGAAACTTATTCGTCGCGAGCTCAAACTCGAAAAACAAGCTGCCCAAAACGCCTCCTTTCCTCCCATAGCCAACCCCACCAACACCCGCCCCACATACACTCGCCACACCACCCCCTCATCTTCCTCCAAACCCGCCGCCTTCCCCGCGCCCAACCGTAACCCACGCAATTCCTTTAAGGGGACGCCGGTGGTGTAATGTCCAAGGACATACACTCACTTACTGCCCCACCTTCAAGGCCCTTCACCCCTCCATTCGCCCACCTCCACGCCCCTCTCGCTCTCCCGAAGCCACCCCCCAAGCAAACACTGCCACAGTTCACGCACCACCCTTACCTTCCTCCTCATGGTTACTCGATAGCGGCGCCTCTCATCACGTCACTTCCGACTTAGCCAATCTATCTCTTCACTACCCCTATGACGGCACGGATGAAATAGTCATTGGAGATGGCTCTGGTCTTGCCATAACTCATACTGGTTCCACTCTTCTCTCCACTTCTACTCAATCCTTTACTCTTAATAATGTTCTATGCGTTCCTTCGATGCACAAAAATATTATCTCTATCTCCCAATTTTGTTTAGATAATAATGCTTATATTGAGTTCTCATCCACTTCTTTCTGTGTCAAGGATCAAGTGACGGGGCACCCCTTCTAACCGGCCCAACTAAGGACGCGAGTCTACCAATGGCCTAGTCTTCCTACAAAACAAGCTCTTACTCTCACCAACAAGACCATCGACTGGCATCATCGTCTTGGTCATCCATCTACTATCATTTTAAATAAAATGTTGTCTAGTTTAGCTATTCCTACAACTCTAGAATTTCCATGTAATTCTTGTTATGTCAATAAAAGTCACAAACTTCCATTTAGTGACTCCTCTCTTACGACTACATCTCCCCTTGAAGTTCTTTTTAGTGATGTATGGTCTTCTCCCGTTTACTCTTTTGATGGCTATAAATACTATGTGATTTTTGTTGACCATTTTACCAAGTATACATGGTTATTTCCTCTCAAAAAAAAATCCGACACCGAAATCATTTTTCTCCGTTTTAAAGCTCTCGTCGAAAAACGATTTAGTCGCCCCATTCTCACTCTCTATTCCGACAATGGTGGTGAATTTCAAAAACTTGATCCTTACTTGGCTACTCATGGCATTGCTCACTTCACCTCACCACCTCACACCCCCGAACATAATGGCTACGCTGAGCGTCACCACCGTCACATAGCCGAAACTAGCCTTGCCATGCTCACCCATGCCTCTATGCCCTCACATATTGGCCCTATGCATTTCAAACCGCCACCTACCTTATTAACCGCATGCCTACCCCAACCCTACAATATGACTCCCCTCACCACAAACTCTTCGGCACTCCCCCAAAATATAACCATCTAAGGAGCTTTGGTAGTCTTTGCTACCCTTGGCTTCGCCCCTACACTACACACAAGCTTGAACCCCGCTCCTCTCCTTGTGTGTTTGTTGGCTATTCTTCCACCCAACACTCATACTTATGTCTTAATCCATCTACCAATCGCCTGTACTCTTCTAGACATGTCCGCTTCGTGGACTCCATCTACCCTTTCGCCCAACTCCCTCATATCACTCCCACGCCACTCCCCCCTCCTCTGAAGAGTGGTGCAACTTCTCCCCGCCCACTCGTCACCCCTCTTACCCCTCCCCGCCTTACTCACGCCTCCCGCCACACCCACGCATCCATCTCCCTCCCCACCCACCTCACCACCTCCAAAGACACCCGCCCTCCCTTGCCCTCCCCTACTACATCCACTACCACCCCTCTTGCTTCCGCTACACCTCCTATGCCCCCTCCCCACCCCTATCAAACTCGAGCATCACATAACATCTACAAACCCATCCGCAAACTTAACCTAAATGCTGAACTTTCTCACGTTGAACCTACCACCACAAAACAAGCCCTCGCCAACCCAAATTGGAAACAAGCCATGGATGTGCAATACAATGCCCTTATACAAAATGGTACGTGGGAACTTGTACCTCCCGAGCCCTCTCAAAACATTGTTGGGTGCAAATGGGTCTTTCGCACCAAGTACAACCCCGATGGCTCTCTACAAAAATATAAAGCACGGCTTGTGGCTAAAGGGTTTCATCAACGCCCGGGTCTCGACTACACTGAGACCTTCTCTCCTGTTATTAAACCCGCTACCGTGCGCCTTATCCTAAGCATTGCCACCACTAATAGGTGGCCTCTCCGCCAACTCGATATAAATGACGCCTTCTTACAAGGCACACTCCAAGAAAATGTGTTCATGGCTCAGTCCCCTGGGTTTGTTGACCCACACAACCCAACTCATGTATGTCGCTTACGTAAGGCCCTCTATGGGCTCAAGCAAGCGCCTCGCGTATGGTACACTGAGCTCAAGTCCTATCTTCTCCAAGTTGGGTTTATAAACTGCCTTTCCGACACCTCATTGTTCTTTACCAAAGGTCCCCAACCAATCTATGTTCTCGTCTACGTCGACGATATAATTGTTACTGGGGCTTGTCCCACCTCGGTCTCAAAGTTTATAACTGATCTTGGTGACAGGTTCTCCCTCAAGGACTTGGGCTCCCTATCCTATTTTCTTGGTGTGGAGGTCCAACCTACAACCCGTCGCATTTTTCTTAGCCAACGAAAATATATCATGGACCTCCTTACTCGTGCACATATGAGTGACGCCAAACCTGTTACTACTCCCATGGATCCCAACTCCTCACTCACCCTCCATGATGGACCCTCTCATGACAACCCAACAGAATACCGTACTTTGGTTGGAAGTCTACAATACCTTGGTCTCACGAGACCTGATGTTGCCTTCGCCGTAAATAAATTATCCCAATTTATGCACTGTCCTACAACAACTCATTGGCAGGCTCTAAAACGCCTCCTACGGTATTTATGTGGTACTCTTACTTATGGTATCAATATTTCTCATCATTCTCCGTATACGCTCCATGCCTTTTCGGACTCTGATTGGGCTGGAGACAAGGATGATTTCATTAGTACTGGTGCATATATTGTTTATCTTGGCTGCAATCCAATCTCCTGGAGCTCCAAAAAGCAACGTTCCGTTGCTCGGTCCTCCACGGAAGCCGAGTATCGCTCTGTCGCCCAAACTGCCGCTGAACTCACATGGCTCACTAATGTCCTAAAGGAACTTGGTCTCTCTCCTAGTTCTCCTCCCACAATATTCTGTGACAATATTGGCGCTACTCATCTAGCAGCCAACCCCGTTTTCCACTCTCGCATGAAACATCTTGGTATTGATTTTTATTTTATTCGCGAGAAGGTCCAATCAGGCTCTCTTCGTGTTACTCACGTTGTCAATGATGATCAGTTAGCTGATGCCTCGACAAAGCCTCTTGCACGTCGTCGTCTTACCATGTTGTTGTCCAAGATTGGCCTTTCCCCTCGGCCGTCCAACTTGCGGGGGCATGTTGAAGATAAGAGTTGAATATACTCACCTCTATCCTCTTGTAACTACTTAGCTCAGATAGATTTTATACGTTTGTTATTTATCTTCTACTGCTTATTATCTCCTCCTTATTAGTTAGTAGAATATTCCTAAAGTGTAGATACTATTCTTTATTCTTTCTATCTTTTGTAACAACCTCATAGCTTGTATCTCTATTACTGCTGTACTATATAAACGTCTCTGTACATCACTAATATAATTATCTTCCTTCATCTTCTACACCTGATTCATCTCTTGAGCTTGAGGGATTCTTTTTGCACTACTATGGTCAAATTTTCGAGGAATTCAACACAAATTGGGGAATAATAAAGAGGTTGTGGTCTCACATTATATCAAGTATGTTTTCTTAATGTTTAATCATGTGAAGTAGTTTGATATTCATAAAATGCGCTGTCTCAATTTATTGTAGTGAATTGTGGAAATTTGTCATTCTGTAGTGTTATTTTGTTTTGCGTTGTATGTTGTGATCATGTGGAAATATTGTGAAAGAGGGATGTCTTTTAATTTTGTTTGTTTGCATAGGCCATTAATACTTTGTCATAGCTGTGGTTGTATTAACCAGTGCAAAATTAACTGTAGAGTAAGCGGACTGAATGTTATTGAATATTTCTAGCGTTGAGCGAAGTTGGTCCTACCAAGTTTCAAGTGCTTGGTCAGATTTGTGTGGCTAAAAGAGTTGGTTAGTGCGTTATTTGTCTACTTGTTTTGGTTTGCAGAATGGGTGATAATCATAAACTACTGCATTTTCATTGGAAGAATAAGGAGATAGATATTAGAGTAGAAGTTTATAAGTGTATTATTAACTATTGAGTATGAAGATGTGGCTAGGAAATTTGGTATTACTTTTGACTACCCATAAACTTCTAGTATGCGTTTGATCAGAAACATTGGGCATTGTTAATAGACAGTGATCTTATGACTATGTTTGGTAGATAGGGTCATGGTGAAAATTAGCTAATTGACATTTAGGCTGGCACAGTAAAACAGCCTAGTTTATTGTACAAATTAGTGTTGGGAGTTAAGGAGTACTCAAAACAGTAGTTATACTGAGGATGAGAACCCTAATAGGGATGAGTACTCACAATAAGTTAGTTTCAGCATATTTCTGACTTAACACTTGACTTTATTACGTTTAATTAACGTTAGGTTCACAGCAATTAGGAAGTCATTAGTATAATGGTACTAGAGAGAAAACAACTAGATTTTGTGTGTACCAATAACAAAAGTCAATAGTTAGAGGGTACCAGTGAGCATTTCCCAAAATTTTAAAAAAATTTCCACTTGAGGCCATATGCACACATTATATATCGTTGAAATTAACACTAGGAAAAACTTGTCAGATACTGATATCTTAGTGCAATCTATTATAAGAACACCTTGTGCATGCATCACATCTATTTTCAATCTGAAAAGCTTAGATTGGCATCAACAAGAATGCATACCTTGTTTTGACTGCCATTTATTCTTTAAGTCCAAAAACTATAACGCCTTCAGAGCTGCGGTCTTGTCACTCCTCAATATTTTGTCAGATCATCTCAGGTGCACGTACACAGGTGCTCTCCAGATGCTCGTAGTCTACTCTAGATTAGTGGACAATAAAAAAACACTTTATATTGTAAGTAAATAGTACTTTCAAAGATAGAAAAACTTTAAGATCTTGGGGATGAACAGTTTACAAGTTTCTGTAGTTACTTTCATTAATAGGGATGAAAGAGTTCAAGTTTATTGCAATTACTCACCAGCAATGTTAGATATTTAACTACTTGTGTAAATCTTTTAATGAGATATAAATATAAGACCTTATGATACTTTATTTTGAAATACTAAACAATGGTGTTATGTTGGATTAATGGTTAAACATTTAATTTTCATTTCAAAGGTCACGTGTTCGATACTTTGTAATTACACAACACTATATTTTTTAATTGAGGGTTTGACTTGGAAATAAAGTATTTTGTATTAGAGCCTTAGAAGAGAGTGCTACGTGGCACACAAACTTTCTTAGGAATACCTTTTAATATATTAGTATAGATATAGATTTATGCAAATTATGTAGCTGAGCAACATAATTAGGGAGCAATGTAAAAGAACTCCAAGATACCTATTTGTGCCTAAGCTTACCTACCCCACATGCAAAAAGTATGGGCAATTCAGTAAAATTTTACCTTTAATATTTGTGCATAAAGGCATTTGTTGCAACTGTTGCAACCTTGAAAACTTGATAAGGTACCACCAAACTAATCTCAATAAATGAGGGTTCTTTAAATTCTCGTTTCATTCGTTACATGAAACAAAAAGCCTCCTAATTATAATTAGATAAGAGGAATGTACAATGATGTGCGAGGGAAGAAACTACTAGTTTATAATCATGGTAATTTAGGACAAAATTGTCTAAAAATTAGTATACTTTCAATGCAAGTTTAGCCATATTTGAAGACAGTAAAGTTAGCAATTCTTAAACAAGGAATATTAATATTTAATAATTACATGATTATGACCAAGTCAAATCTTTCCAACCATACAGCCAAACTAAGCAATAACGTAAAATCATTATACAAAGTGGCAGAAGGAATGTCTTGTTTCCATGGGTAGCCAGCTACTAAACTAATGAAAATAGAAGTACAGTAAGCACCTGACCTTAAAATAATCTTACATGATACTTTGCCAGTGAATTATAAATTGAAGAATGCGAACAGTTTTCAAAGTATAGAAAAACTTATTGGAAATCTTGGGGATGAACAGAATACCAAGTTTCTGAAATCAATCACAAGACTTGAACGTCAGGGATGTGTTGAATTTTGGGCCAGTCCATCCCATTTGGTTTTCTATATCTTTCTCGTAGTCTCTGATTACCAGCTACGTAAAGAGATCGGAGGGAGGTGAGGTTGCATATTGCTTCTGGAAGTGATTTCAGAGCATTGCAACTTCGGATGGTGAGGGCTTGAAGAGATGATAAGCAGCTAATACTTTCTGGCAGGGCTTTTGAATTCACACAATGCTCAAGATTGAGTGTTTGCAGGGAGGTTAAATATTGCATCCCCTTGGGAAGACTTGTCATATTGTTCAGTTTAGTAAACTGTAGACTATGGAGGCTCTGATGCAAGGATTTCCAAGGCTGCATCATGTTGTCCTCGTCATCGTCTTCTGAGAAGTTCAATTGATCCATGCCAATAAGAGAGAGCGATTTCAATGCTGTTAGATGCTCCAACCCTCCAGAAAGTTGATTGAGAAGGTTGAATTTAACAATTTTAAGGCTTTGCAGGGAAGAAGCACAGCTCTCAAATATCTCCTCAATCTCTGATAAATTCTCCAGCTCGCTATCGCCTAATATGCAGAGGATAGTGAGACATGATGCACGATAACCCACACCTGTGATCTCCTGTACTTGGACATCGTCTGGTGAACTAGTCTTTGCAACAATATCATTTTCTTTACCCATAATCATCTTGAGTATTCGTGATGCTTTATTGGTTTCCCTGAAATGCAATTTTTTTTTTACCATTGGACAAGGAGGAAATGATGCCAGGTTAGGGCACATATCGATTTCCAATTCAGAAAGACGGGAAAATCCTAATCGCCTCCTGAAGCAGTAATTAACATCAACAACCCCTCTTCAGTCCACCATCCTTTCAACTTTTTAAGACCCTCGATTTGAAGAGATTTGAGGGAAGGAAAGAATATTGCTGTAGAATTTGCTTCTGCATAGTTGCTACTGTTGCTTGGATTCTCCACGTACTCCAACTTATACAAATCCAAAAGTTTCAGTGATTTCAAATTAGGTAGTTTACTCAATGATGCATATGCTTCAACTTTTCACAAGAACCAATGTGGATCTTGACAAGATGGGGGAGGGAGACTGTCCAATCTGATTTACCCCACAGTGGAATTGTTGTACCACTATAAAACCTTAAGTATAATTTCTTAAGATTTGGATGTGGCTCTAACTTTACCCACACAGCTTCAGGGTTATTCTTTTGAGTAATGCGAAAAAAACCTTCTTGAGATGTTTCATATTACTCAGATAACCTCCTCTCATGTCATTGAATACTTTTATAATTCTATAATTTTCATCCACATGAATCTTGATGCCACCTGTTAGGTTGGTGAGGGATTTTAGATCTTTGAGCTCGTCACCATATTGTTTCTCAGTTGGAGATCTTCTACCGACGACAAAATCAGTTAGCACTCTAAGGCTACTCAACCCAAGCATGCCGGAAGGCATATAGGTCACCCCAGAAACAGATATATCCAAGTGCTTAAGTTTTACCAGTTTGCCAAAATCATGTGGCCACTCTTTCAAATTTTTGCACAACGCTAAAATTAACGTTTGCAGATTATGTAGCTTGCTAAAATCATGTGGCAACTCTCTCAAATTGCTGTTCCTTAAATTTAATGTTTGCAGATTATGTAGCTTACTGAAATCATGCGGCAACTCTTTCAAATTTATGCAATATGATAAATCTAATGTCTGTAGGTTATCTTAGTAACCGAACCAGGGAGGGCCTCAAAAGAACTACTAGAGAGATTAAGATACCTCAAATGTAGCAAGTTACCTATTGAATCAAGTGAGCTATCACCACCTAAATATCACAAGTGCAACACCCTTAGACATATCCAATTTCCTACTGGTATACCCCAAGATTTCGGCTGATACCGATTTTCATCGATATATGAACGGATTTTAGTCTTTCTAAAAGATCTTTCCGGACATTTGCTACTAATATAATGCACATGCCGAATTTTATCTCCTAAGTTATGGTCTGCAACAGAAATCAGCACTTGAATTTCCAAGTCATGGATTTGAACTGACTTAGCATCATCATATTTATCCTTCTTTACATCTTGAAAGAAACATCTTCGCAATAAAATAAAAAAGTGCTCCTCTGCCGCATCTTCTATGCTTTGGCCTCCATTCAGTGGCACAATGTATCCTTGTGCAATCCAAAGACTAATCAACATTGTTCTCTTGATTTCAAAATCCTTGGGAAACACAGCACAATATGTAAAACAACTCTTTAACGAGGGTTCAAGATTATGATAACTGAGTTTTAAAACAGACATAATCTCATTATCACCGTTACCAATGCCAGCTAAACCACTCTCCTCAAATGACCTCCATTCAGTAATTTCTCGACCATATAGAAGACTGCCGACAACCTTAATAGCAAGAGGAATATTATAACACTTTGCAACAATCTTACTCCCAATCTCTACAAATTCAGAATGATTTACTTGCTGATGATCCCCTTTGTTAAATGCTGCCATCTCAAATAAGTTCCATGAATTTTCTCGGGACAAACCTCCTAATTTATAAATATTCCCATCCCCTATAATTCTTGCTGTCATTTCTGAACGTGTGGTTACTATAATCCTACTCCCTCTCTGACCTAACATTAATAAATTTTGTATACCAACCCAGTTCTCACGATTCTCATTCCACACATCATCAAGAACAAGTAAGTATTTCTTTCCTCCTAATTTCACTCGAAATTGTTCTATCACTATTTGCATTGTAAAACCATCAAATTCAACAAATCTTTGACCCGTAACTGATTCTAGAATCTTACAGAGGATTGCTTTCACATCAAATTGTTGCTTCTCTTGATCAGACACACAAACCCAAAATCTTAAGTTTGCAAACTCTTTCATCTTTTCATCGTTAAACACAAGCTGTGCAAGGGCAGTTTTTCCCAAGCCTCCGACACCTACTATGGTCAAGAAACAAACATCTTGATAATTTGAATCTAACAACTTATCTAAAATGTCCTTCTTTTCATCATCTCTCCCAATAATATCCTTCACATCAACATAAGCACAACTTTCCTTCCTTCTCTTAGAAATAGGCTTAGTATTAACGTTAAGTGCAAATTTACGATTATCAACAATGGCGTCCAACTTCTTCCTAATCTTCTCAACCTCACGACACATTTTGTAAGCTTGACTAGCTTGATTATTAGGAGAAAAGAAGCAGCGTACCTTCTCAATAATTTCATGATGCATTTTGCTCCCGATCACCCTAATCTGCTTCAACCCAATGCGAGTGAGAAACTCATCGAACAAATCATCGGCATCATAAACAGCATCCTTGAGATCCTCAATGTAGCCACGTGCTTCATTGGAGAGCTCCAATATGGAGTCTGCATCAAGAAGCACATTCTTGAAGGCTGTGACAGTTTTGTCTTCCAGTTGAGATTTGTAATTCAACTTGGAGCAAATCTCTTTGAGCTAACCGCGGTTTGCGGTTTGGGTTGGGTTTGAATTTTTGTAAACCGAAACCGTACCGTAAACCGCAATTTTATATGATTTTTATAAAAAAAAAATTATCTATTTTGATTTTCTTTTTTAAATTAAACTTGACATTGGCGTACGAAAGATACTAATACGGGTATTAGGTATTTAGACTTCATATTTATTTGGACTCTTTATATTTATTACCAAATTTTTTTTACTCTTAGATTACCAAATTAATATCGCGGAGGAAAAATGGCTAAACCGCAAACCAAACCGCACCAAACCGTTTTGCGCGGTTCGATTTGGGTTGGTTTGGGCAAAAGTGCGGTGCGGTTTGGGTTGGGAAAATGTCAAACCAGTATATTTGCGGTTTGGGTTGACATATCCCAAACCGCACCAACCCAACCCGCGAACACCCCCTACTTCTACTTGACTACTACTATTATGGCTTAAAATTATAGGATTATAACAAATATTATATAGGAAAATTGACTTAACAATATAATCACAGTCCAAACTTTCAAGTTTCAACCTATGAATAGAATATGATATGATAAGCAGCGGCAAGGGAATTTTGTGCCCCCAAAACTTAATTAAGCAAAAGTTTTTTAAAAGTAACCACCTTATAAAGTCGTCTTTATTTTAGAAAAAAAAAATCGACTTAATAAGGTAGTTTTAAGTCAAATAATCCTAAGTGAAAAGAACTTAACCCCAAAAGAGAAAAACACAAGACATTCAAATCCCATTAAACATACGAAATTGTGGATTCAAATGCAACACCAAGAACAGAAATTTAAGAGTCAAAATGACAAATCTAAGATCATTTCGGGAATTAGATAAAACCAAGAAAAGAAATGCTAAGAACAACCCAAAGTTCATTTACCAAACATCCAAAAGATACAAATGCCAGCAAAAATGAAAACTGTAGAGATGAAGAGCTAGAAACAATGATAAAAGAAAAGGAAAAAGTTTGTACCTAATGAAGATTGAAGCAGCAAAGGGCAAAGCCTGGTCAACGCAATAAGACGAAGAGGTTAGAATGTTAGGTAAAGAAGAAAACAAGAGAGGTTGAATTAAGACGAAAAGGAATTAGAGAATAAATGGGTTTGTTCTAAACAGAGTTGATGGTGGCTGCGAATTGCGATGACGAGTGGTCTGGTGGAGGTGCTAGGAGTGGTCACTGGCTCACGCCTCACGGGTAGGGGGTGAAAGTTATTCCGATAAAAACCGAAATCCAATATAATCCAATCCAAACCGAATTAGTAATTCGGATTGGATTCAAACTATGTTTGGATTTTATTCAGATTGAGTTTTTTTTTGAAAAATCGGATTTTCGGATTGGAGTGGATAGAGAGTGATTGGATCGAAAAATCCAAAATAACTGAATAGTAAATAGGCCCTATATATCATATTTATGATTAAGCTTAACTGATTTTTTTAAAATAGAAAGCCCAAATGGTTCGGCAACCCTTCCCTTTCCCTAAAGTTAAAACCTTAACTTGTTGCTGTAAAATTGAACCTGCTGCGTAGTTGATTGAACATGTTTTTATGTTATTGTTGAACCTTCTATTGTGATGAATTATAAGTTGCTAATGAATTATTAGTTGTTATTAGTTTGTTAATGATCTTTTACAGGATTGTATGAATTAATTGTATTATCAGATACTTTATTTTGATGCTCGCGTCAAATTTATTTCATCGAAAAAACAGAGTTAAAAAAATTTGGATAATTCGGATCGAAATTAATCTATTGTCTGAAAATTCGGATTGGATTGGTTTGGACTCAAACTCTAAATGGTTTGAATTTGGATTGGAAAATTAAAATCTAAATTATGTTCGGATCGGATTAGATTAGGCCTAAATCCAAACTGTACACCGAACTTTCACCCCTAGATTAGGCCTAAATCAGAATGTACTATAGGTTGATATTACTGGATGATACTTCTATATGCTAATATCTTTAATATATGTGTAATTTATTGCGTAATATTACATTGAGAAAATAGATGGTACTATAAGCTTATTTCTTTAATATATTTGAATTACGAACATATTTTTAAATAATATATCTAATAATCATGACATATTTCTACATGAAGATAAAATGATGAGATGAATTGTCCTATTGACACAAATGACTACTACAAACCTTTAAATAAATTAAATGATAAATTATCATAATCGACACATAAGACAATTAGAAAAGCCAAAAAATAAAAAGATGAGACTATCCTCTTATTTTTCTTGGTATGTTTATGGATTGTTAATGTATGTTCTTTGAAATTGTAATTGCAATTGGAAGTTTAGGTGCTTTGTAATTGCTTTAGTTATATCAGTTTAATTTTCGATCGAAAATTCTCTTTTTAAGAATATTTTTTTGGAAAAGGTTTTATGCATACATTACATCTTACTATAATTTAGGCAATCTTAACTTTCCTTATTACACATAATTGTTGATCAAGAAGGAATGGAATATTTTAAAATATGTATTTTTTGATAAGTGAATAGTAGAAAAGTAATTTTACAGGGGGACACCATAGCTCCCCTCTTGGATTATATAATAGAGATCTATATTAAAAAATTATAGTGGAGTATTAGGTTCGGGAACCAGAAAAGTCTAATTAATTCAATTTGATAATCTCAAGTTTAAGAAAAAATTTCTACGTGAAATAGAATTAGACCTAACTTGACATTTTAACTTGAAAAGGGTCCACATTTTTTTTGGAAAAAAGCCTCAACCCGACCCATTATCACCTTCTGATCACTAGGTCTAGAGCCAACAATTATATTGAGTAGCCCAACACAAGGTCGTTGGTTTATGTCATTGTGGTTGCATGCTATGTGTTGGCCCAGACGTTGCTTGTGCACAAGCGTATATGCACACAACCATGTTCCTGCTTTGGTTTTTCCTCCATATATCAAAAAAAAAAAAAAATTAAAACTCTTTTTTTTTTTGTTAATTTTTAAGTATTGATTTCATAGATTACTAGTACTCTATCCGTCCCACATTACTTTTTACATTTTTCATTTTCATCTGTCCCGCATTACTCTTTACCCTGCTATTTACAGTCACAACCCACTATTATTTGATATTTTCTACTTTTAAAAAATGACCTATCGCTCACTCTCAATTATATAAGGTCTATATTAATAGTGCTGAGATATGTGACATAGTATTAAGTTTATTGTTGCCCGTGTCAATCGACTGAGGTTAAGATGTTCGTAATCCATTGCTTATATGCTATTTCTTATTAATTGGTGATACTTATCAACTATGTGTGCTCAAGTAGTCTTTATTTTGAGCCAAGGCCGAACATGTTTACTTGTGTTTTAAAGAAATGTATTTTGCATGTGACTAATTTTTAAACATGTTAGACCACTTATCCTTACTTACGTGTATGTACTCAGCTTTGTTGTCAAAGTGTATTTTATTATGTGTTCCTTAATTAGTTTATTGACCCAGCCCACCAATGCATTTGGGTTGCTAGTGAGCAGATTTCGAAGCCTTTTAGGCTCGTCTTACATTCAAGTTGTAAATTCAATTAGTTCCTTCCCTTGACAATGTTCCAACCAATTTCAACAGGATTTTCGATAACATCAATGCAAACCTTGTAATGACAGCTAGTACTTGGTTAAAAGACGAAGAGAAGGAGCAAAAATTGGATGAAAAGGTTAATGTGGTATTAGAAGAGGTTATGAAGCTAAAAGGTAGTTCTCGAATTAAAAATTTGGAAGTGGTAACTATGTGAATGGTAAAACAACGTAAACTTCAATTCAATTCTTTTGTCAAGCTCTGATGAATCTTAAGAAGCAATATGTTGTCAATCTTCTAAGGAAAAAGTAGAGCCGAAAGAGTGAAAGCATGGACCATATTATGTCTAATTTCAATTCTCTACATCTTATAGTCTCTTGTTGTTTGTAGTTTGTTTAGAATCTATTAAGACATTATGCTACATATAGTTTTTTTTTTTGATAATTTGGAATTATATTTTATTAAGTTCAAGAGAGAGATATCAACTCCCCACAAGGTAGCACTTCCAAAGGAAGTGAACTTTTATAGTGATAAAAACACACACTGTACGGAGGACAACATCTAACTCCATCCAAAATACAATCAACATACAAAGCATCCATATAAAGCAAGTCTCAAAACAGAAAAAAGAGGGGGAGGTACATACACCCTCACCCCCAGTATCAAGAGCTGACACATTAAACAAAGCAGGACTAAAAGTTAGAATACTGGTTGACAGAATGAGGGCACAAGCCACCTAACTCATGAAAAAAGAGCGCCCCCTTGCAAAAGAGTATTGAGGAGGAGATCTGAAATCCACCCCACGCTAAAGGATGGGCAGCTGATTCAAATCAGAGCCAAGCCAATAATTCGGCATCCCTAACAAGGCCTTGCTTAGCAAGGGTGTCAGCAACTACGTTCGAACTCCTCCCTTTGTGAATGATTGAAAGCATTAAGCCCTTCTTCCTTGCATTACAGATGAAATTTAACTGCAAGTTTAGATTCCAAGGGCCCCCTGAATCATTTTTGCACCATCTCACGGCATTAGCTGAATCAGATTCAATCAATACTTGGTAAGCCTTTAGTTCCTCAAAATTCATAGAAATTTGAGTGGCTTTATAAATGGCAAGAATTTCTGCTGAATTTATTTCTAGATGAGGGACAGGACTAGAGAAAACACACATAAACACACCGTCACTGTTTCGGAGCACTCCACCAATTGTAGCAAGTGAGTGAATTGGGCTGACAGAGGCGTCAATATTCCATTTGATGGAATCCACGCAAGGAGGAGACCAGAGAGAATTCAAAGAAAGCTTGGCAGGAGACACCTGGGTTTTTTTGCACCACCCTTTGAGACTTCAACTCCCTCCCATAGTCCAAGCCCCGTGGCTTTGTGAATGACTAAACTGAGAGTCTCTACAATGAAATTAAAGAGAAAGGGGGATAGGGGATCCCCTTGACGAAGCCCACGGTGGAGCATGAACAGAACTGTTGGTGACCCATTAATAAGGATGGATGTCGCCGCACTTCTAACGCAAGACATGATCCAAGACACCCATAGAGGAGGGAATCCCATTTTTGATAGAGACCACTCGAGAAAGTTCCAATCAACACTATCAAAAGCCTTGTGGAAGTCGAGCTTAAGAATAGTGGATGGAAATTTCTCCTTTTACAAGAATCAATCAGCTCTCCCGCCACTAAGGCACCATCCAGTATTTGTCGACCAGCAATGAAAGAAGATTGGGAAGGCCCAATGGGAGAGTTCATCACTTTTTGTAGCCTTCTTGCTAGGAGCTTCGAGATCATCTTGTAAATACAGCTAACCACACTTATATATTGGCCTAAAATCTTTAAACCCCTCGGGATTTTCCACCTTGGCAATCAGAGCTCTGAAGGCAACATTTGAGCCTTTTGGAAGTTTGCTAGTAGCCCAAAAATCATCAAAAATTCCATACACATCGGCCTTTATGACATCCCACGATTCTTTGATGAATCGGAAATTAAAGTCGTCAGGCCCCGAAGCTTTTTGTGAGTTACACGAATCCACAGCCTCGTCAATCTCTCGATGGGAGAAATGAAAGATAAGAAAATCCGCTTGCTCGGGAGATAGGGACTTGAAATTCAATCCCTCAAAAGTCGGGCGATAGAATTGATCTTCCTTGAAGATATCTTTGAAATATGCAACTGCTTCGTTATGAATTCCTGCTGGGTCATCAATAAAAGAACCGTTAGAAGCTAAAGCAGATATAGAATTTTTTCTTTTCCTGATTGATGCCAAAGTATGAAAATACTTTGTATTTTTATCTCCATCCTTTACCCATTTGGCCCTGGAATTTTGGGCCCAGTAGGTTTCTTGTCTCTTCAACCAAGTCCGAAGTTCCTGTTGGGCCTCCCTTCTATCGGCTAATTCCGATTCAGATAACATTCTGTCATTAGTGATAATATCAACATGGTGAATTCTATCTTCCAGCATCGCAATATTCTGATGAATAATGCCGAATTCAATTTGGTTCCAGGTTCTCAATTTGCTTTTGGTTAGCTTCAATTTTACACCAAAAGACACATCACTAGAGGAAAAAAACCCCAAGGGTTGCGGTCAAAAGGGACCCAAGGGCTGCGTTTTTTGACCGCAGCCATTAGGCTAGCAGCCCTTGGCATTTAAGAAGGGCTGCGGTTTTTAACCGCAGCCCTTAGCGCGTTAAGGGCTGCGGTTTTTGCCCGAACTGCAGCCCTTGTGACCCAAAAAAAATAAATTTTTTTTTTTTGCATTTTTTTGTCCTAAATATTCCCAAACAGTTATATATATATAAAAGTATCATTTTTCATTACAATTTATGTTTTTTACACAAATATAGAGAAAATAATAACTGAATTACATTAGTTCTAGGCTGCCCTCGATTGTTCGAATTGCAATATATGAGCAGGATCACAACCATAAGAAAATAAAGCAACCAAAGAACAGCCATGAAGACATTACAACTCCACTAAGACTAGCATCCGGATCCCTCAAAAGTAACTTCTTTGGAGATGATAGAACCTCGGCAAATAAAACCAAAATCGCTATAATTTGGAGGTCAACCCGGGGGGTGTAGCGGTTAGGGGGGAGAGGGGCGAGGGGGGTGCTTTGGTGCAGGGTGGGGGGTCTTGCGAGGGGGGGGGGGGCAAGCAGGGGGTCGGGTCAAAGGGGGTGCTGACAGGGGGCCGGCTGGGCGGTTGGGGGGCGGCAGGGGGTGTAGCAGGGGGGGGGGGTGGGTGGGGTGTAGCAAGGGCGGCAGGAGGTGCAGGGCTTAAAACGATCATTAAAAATTAGTTTTCTAAGGATTCAGGTCAATAAAGTATAAGCTCAAATAAGATTTTAGAGGAAACTCAGTTGACTAGAAAAACACACCAGGAAAAAAAACCAGAAAGAAGCAATGAAAAGAAAACTGCTGAGAAACACAAAATCAGATTCCACACTTCAAGTTCATCAAAAGCTAAAATAACAAAATCAAATTGTCAACTTAAAAAATCCAAGCATATCCATGATTTTGCACCATATAGATTGAACATATTGTGAGCATAAATACTATACCTGAATTACCCTAATGGTAGAGGCTTTGGGTTGGCAATCAACTCCTTGTTGTTCAAGTTTATCAAGTGTGGCAATATCAACATGCTCGATCTCTACCGACTCCACATCTAGGCACCAAAAAGACATATAATTCATCATCACGAAAAACCAGCGAGCTTCGAGAAAAAGACATATAAGATGCTAGTAAGATATTAGTGTTACAAAATTCATATTCAACGAGACAAATATGCAATGCATCGAATTCATATTCGGCTCCCAAAGATGCAGTGCAGTCGACTGTCATATTGCCTAGTTATAATCCCAAAACATTTCTCAATAATCAGAAACAGCATCTAATTCAAATGAAAATACGAGTGTAAACTTAGAATATACTCCCTCAGTTCCTTTTTGTTCTTCTACATTACTTTGTTACAGTTCACCAGTACCATATCTATTCTTCTGGCATATGAAAAGTTGATACTTTAACATGACAACTAGATTCATATACTAATCAAGTCCCAACATACTCCTTGAAGAAAACCTGTAGAAAATGGGTAAAATAAATCAAATTACACATAAATTTAGAAGCAAAAATTAGAAGATTAAATCCATATTAGCCCATCAAAGGAAGTTGACAACAAAATGATGGTGGTGGGCGGCTAATTCGGAAGGGTTAGGTTTTTATGGGTTTGCAAAGTTGAGACAGGGACAAATTTTGGTTCACTTAAGAAGGATAAACTATATTACCTTTTCAAATTCACAAAAATATATATCAAGATCTCAATTGGTTTAATTTACACAGTAACATCCATATCTTCAGGTAATGCTTAAAAAATACAAATTGATACTCTTTTTTAACCAGCTCATACACCATATATATAGCAAGTCATGGAAAGGAACAACTTGAAGTCTAGAAATATGTAATATATTACAGAAGCTCCACAAATTGAATGAACACAAGTGGCACTGTCAAAGGCTCAAAGCCAAAACAAAGAGGAACAGGGAAGAGAGGTGAGAGTAGGGAGAAGTGAAGAATAAAAAGGTTAACTTCTGAAAATAGAGTTCAAATACCTGAACAAGTTTCTGAGCATGAGTGCAACAACTTAAATATGGAAATCGGAAAACATATGAAATCAAGGAGCTGTGAGTAGGTCTGTATAATTCATAGCACAACACAAGCATCTTTTCTGGAAATGGAGAAGTAGAAGCTCTAGCCAACATGAGGAGGAAAACTAGGAAAGGTATAACAATTCTTGTTCCTCAGAGATCTAAATAAGTCCAACCATGCAAGTACGAAACTATAGCCAGCAAAATTCATCAAATTATTTTTTCTTAAACTTATCTACTTTGAGATGAAAAGAACAAATAAATCCAGAATTCATCATATTAAACCCTAAGATAATAAAAGTAAGCAATCTATCTTCAAAATGTATTTTCCTCTCAGGTAAACAAAAGAACTACCATCAGAGGCACAAGATACTCAAATGTTCTTCAATCCCATTTATATTTGACGGCATTTTTCCAATCAAAAGTAGGTTCTAAAAAGAATTACATGCCCTCAGATAATCTAACATCACAGGCCAGAGAAGCTAGCAAATAGCTAGTCATGACTTTTAGAACCTTAGAAAAAAAAACTATTTCAAATAAAATCAATTTATGAATAATAATAGTTCATATTACAATAAATAGTACCTAAAAATTGTTACAATTGTTCTCGACGAGTTTTCATGTTTTGATACCGATTTAGTAAAAAGAAAACTTGAGATATTTCGATTGCGTTTTCTTTCTTTTCATTCTGAAATTTAAATTATAATTTTTAATTAGATACAACAATTCAATTTGTTAAATATATCAATCAAGTTCACTTAAACAATGCAAATTTAATCTCATATCAACGCATTATGCATATATACCAAATAATTTCACATTAGAGGGAATCTTATCCATCTCCAACTAATTCCACCAGCACATAAAACACATAAAACCAAAGGCTCATTCATGGCCTCTCCGAAAACTTCACATGATAGGTCCAATTCTAAAAATCCTAAAACAAGGGTTTTAGTGCATTACCTGAACACAATCAATCAAACCTTCAAAGCTAATCCAATGCTCATAACGTCATAGTCATCATTCACCAATTAGCTACTGTAACAAATTATATTGAATTAATAACAATAAATATAACAATAATAAGTCAATAATATAACAATAAATTTACAACAAAATCATAGACAATAGTAGTAAGTTCTAGATTCATTTTAAACAAAACAATCACTTATCACTATGCAAATTCAGCACTTCCACAGTCCAAACAAAATTCATTGAACATACCAATTCCAAAAAAAAAGTGCTTTCCTACCAAAATATAACATTTCATATTTCAACACAATCCAGTAACCAAAGGAGAAGAACGAGGGAAACTAAGAATAATTCAATCTAGAACTTATCAGAATATACAAAACATCTATTCTCAAAATTACATTCCAACAAAATGACCAATTTAAGTATCAACAATTCAAGCCTCACAATCACAATCCACAGCAAACACATCGTCGAGACTGCATATCAACATCTAAATATATGAATCCAAAGAATTCTATTCTAAACCCGAAGATCGAAGTCCGGCTCATTGATTTCAACTCAAAAGCATATTTAGCAAAATGGGCATTCATTATTGAAGATAATTGCAGTTTATTGACACCTAAAAATCAACTCAAACAATCATACTATATATCCCAAGAAGAACAAGGAAATTCAGGGAGCCCATAAAATCCAGAATCCAATCATCGAAATATGCCCATAAAATTCAATCAATGAAACATGCCCATATAATCAAAAATAGAAAACCTCCAAATAATATTCAGTACAATGTAAAATCAAATTAAAATAGGAGATCAGCCAAATCTATTTCAACAAAATTAACCTAATCGAATCAATTTCGGGCGAAAAATCAGATAATCATAAAATCGAAAAACAACAAATTAACAAAATCAACACAGATCTCATTCATACTTTAACAAAGGTGACAGCTTATGTACGAATATAATATTTATCTTAATTCAAAACAAAAAAAAGTGAGAGAAACCTTGTTGGTGGCCATCTCGACGAGAGCAAAAGACCGCACGCACGGGGAGAGAGAGCAAGACCGCACGAAGGGGAAAGAGAGAGAGCAGCACGGCGAGCGCCGAGAAGAGGGGGAGCGCCGACGAACTGAATGGGAAGTAGCGCAGCAGGCGAAGAGTAAGAAACGGGGTGGGGGAAGAGAGGTAGGGTTTGGGTGAGAGAGGAGGACCATGGGAGAGAGAGAGAATGCGAGAGGGTCTTGCAATGAGTGAACTGGGCTACGAATGAATGATAAACGCGGAATAATTAGGCCCAAGGGGCTGCGGTTAGCCCAAAAACCGCAGCCCTTCACAAAAGGGCTGCGGTCTTCTCAATAACCGCAGCCCTTCACTATTAAGGGCTGCGTTTTTCAAAAAATGCAGCCCTTGTACTGCAACCCTTGCGTTTTTTTCCACTAGTGCATCTGAGTTGCTATCCAAGACTTCTTTAATGACTTTCAGACAGTTGGGGTGGGACAACAAACAATCTTGGAAGCGGAAGGGCTTGGAACCCCAGTTAAGATCGCTGGACTTTACCAAGAGGGGGCAGTGGTCCGAAGTATTCCTTTTGAGGATCTCAATTTGAAGGGATGGCAGCAGAGTAATCCACTCAGGGTTAACGAGAAGGCGGTCCAGCTTGCTTTTAGCTTATCCGCGGAACCACGTAAACCAGCCTTTTGAAGCTGGGATTTCTGTAAGTTGGAGCTCCTGAATAAAGTTTCTAAAATCTGCAACTCCAACCTGAGACACCATGTTACTTCCGCTTTCATTCGGGCTCACCACTTCATTGAAATCTCCAAGGAAAAGGAAGGGGGTTTGAATCTCAGCCCAGTATGTGATGAGAGAGTTCCATACTACACTCCTGGCTTCGTGATAGCAGGGGTTATAAATATTCACTAGGCAGCCTCTGAATTCTAGTGATGGAAAATCCCCAACAAGAGCTATCCAGTTAGTGTGTACTCTAAACGAGTCAAGAGTGAAAAAATCTGATCTCCACATTGACAATAGACCACCTAAATTACCGGATGAGGGGCTGAATAAACGTTCAACTTTGTCCATATTCCACAAGGATTTCATGATTTTTGGGTGAACTTCCTCCATTTTGGTTTCTCGAATGAATACAAAATGAGGGTCATGAGAGGATATGAGTTTTCGAAGAGAGCTTCTTTTCATATTCCATGGATACAACAATCATAATTACTTCAAAAGGATGGACTGAATTTGGAGATACTTACTGGTTGAAATTCTCCCAATCCTGAGCTTGCCCCTGTAGGATGCCTTGAATTCGCCTTTTGAGCTCAGAGGTTGTCCCATCAAAGGACAATCCCAACACATTTGCCATTTCGATGACGTTATCCGCATTGATAGACCATGTCTTAAGTGGGGGGGGGGAGATAGGTTGGGAAAGGCTATTATTCATTGCTGCCAGTTTCAACTTCCTCTTTTTTCGAGCTTCTTTTTTCTCTTCCTTGGGAAATTTTTGTGATAGGAGAAACATTATGCTCGAATCCTGGTGGGAACAAAGGACCTGGGCATGAGGATGAGCCCAGGGAGACTGATGATGATGTAGTTGGGTTGGAGTTTTTTAGACGCGGGCCAAATTTGTTGGAGGTTTGGATGTTGGGGACTAGGGCTTGGGATCTGGTGTTTGGCTGAGGACGAGGTTTAAGAGGGGATGTGATGGGTAGTTTAGTAATGCCCAAAGGCCTAGAGGAGCTGGGGTTCAAATGTTGGGCGCTGGAAGATGAGTTGGGCTGGGCTACTTTTTTTGGGGAGTGGTGAGTGGGTTGAGATTTATTGGACGGACCATTTGAATCCTGAGCATTGACCAGAATTATGGAGGGAGTGTGGATAATTTGAGAAGGAGTGGGCTCAGTATTCAAAAGGGCATTTTTTTGAGGCCGCTCTAAATAGTTAATGATGGGCACTGTATTCAAGGGAACATTATTGAAAGTCGGCTCGATGGAGTTAATGACATGGTTCCCCATGTCTCCAGAGTTGTAATTTGAAAGGCCGTCCATTGCCCCAGAACTGACTGGATTATCAGGATTATCTCTTCCCATGTCAGGTGATGGCATGGATGGACTAGGTTTATACTGATTTGACAGTAGACTTTTTGCATGGAACTTGTCCCTGTCAGGAGAGGATCGGGGCATCTAGCACATTTGTTCTCTGACACATATATTGGATGATGAGACCCGTCAATATCCATAGATATTTTACAGTTGATATCAAAGAGACAATCTGTATAAATGAGAACCCTTGCGCAGTCCAGATCCCCGTAATCGACTGAAATGACCCGTCCAAATATGCACCCAATATCGAAAAAATTATCATATCACCATGCCATCAAGGGAACCCCATAAAGTGCTAACTATGCTTCCCTCCACAAAGAAGCACTTTTGCTATTGACTTCACTAAGGGATACAAACCATTGTTCCAACCATTTGCTATCCAGCATAACTTATTTATCTTCCATTGAGTCGAAAGTAATTACATGAAGAGTACCACCTAGTGGTCTGATGGACATACAGAACACCCCTTCAGCAAGAATGTGTTCAAATAGGATGTTTGATGATTGTGAGGATGAGGCAACTCCTATGACACTTCTTTGATATAAGTATATAACGCCAAGTTTTCATCGCATTTTTTTTCCTTTCAAGGATGCAGCATACTCACCTTCTACTTGTTATGATTTAGGTCGTTTAATTTTTAGTAATTCATATTCATTTTTTCCTATTGTTATGACTCGTTAATGATAAAATATAAGAAAGTATAAGCTCTTGTTTTAGTGTCAATACTTCCTTTAGCATTACGTATGTGTTCCTCACTATAACATTGAATTAACCAAATAAAGGAATAACGATCTATCTAGAAATTATCAAAGTCCTCGTACCTTATTTAATTCCTTTAATTTTTGTTTTCTTTTTAATACATGAACATAATAAAGGTTGAGATACTATATGCTAACACCAAAATTCTCAATTATATTTCTTAAATGAGGACCACCATATACAATTTTCACTCTCGTAAAATTACGAAATGTACATAAATTTGTACATGCATGGTTGGACCACATAGAATTAGAATGTAGCGTGTAGCATGATCAAGCTAATAATTGCATCCAAACAAAGAGAGATGAATGTGGAGAAAAAGAGATGTGGGGAGGTCATGGTCATGTGTAGGCTGAACTACGGACATGAACCAAATCAAAAGGGCCACCAAAGTTTAAGGGGACCATATAAGCTTAAGAAATTTATCAGCATAAAAGAGAAAAAAAAACTACATAAAGCAGTAAGGTTCCTTTTGATAGATATTTACATTGACAAATTATCTCTCTTTTTTCTTGTTTGGTTTGTACAATTGTATTGTTCTGTCACAATTCTAATGTCTTCTTTGCAGAAAGTTCAGAAAATAATTATAATAGTGATGGTTCGTCCATCTGAATTCAGCTATAAATCGCATGACCAAACCACCCACTTGTTGGTTTTTTCACTTGTGGTCCTTTGTGAGCAAAGTTTCACTTTGGTGAGGGTTGCACATGTATTGAGTAATTGCTTTTAACAAATCAATTATGCTCAATCATGGAGTTTTGAGCCGGAAGTTATCTACTCCGTTGTCGCATTAAAAAACTTTCCATTTCTACCTCAATGGTTGTCACAAATAAACTTTCAATTTATCCCATTGAGTAGAGTCTCCATAATACTCGATCTGTTTTTTTTTATCTTTCTCACTTGGAATCTTGACATTATTTATACTTAAAGAGAATCTTCTCAATTTTCTCAATTTATAAGAAAAAATATAGTTATGTGCAGTCTTGTTTGTTTCGTCTCAATTAGTACATTATTAATATTCAATTTTTACAATTTTTACTAATATATAATGAAAGATATTTAAGTTCAAATACGTGCGTTGGACGCACACAAAGAAAGTGAGATGTTAGGGTTTTATTTTAATACCGCAAGTGAACGGGGCAGAAGACATACTGGCCGAACTCGGGGAGGTGCAAGATTAATCATTAGTTGATTTTAGATTATGAAATAGCTAAACGATCCAAATATCAAGAAGAATCTATATGATTAATAGCTAAAATAATAACAAAATAAGACAAACTATGATATATATGATAATTAAAACACTAAGATTAAGCATCACCACTAATATAAATTGATCAAAACATAACTCACATCCAAGTTATTCAATTATAACTTAGACGAGATTGACATTCCCTTACGACTCGAATAAAGACATCTCTGCGAACCGAAACTAAATCCCTCGGCCATTCCTCAATACCTAGAGCTCACTTTCGTGATAGCAAATGGCCTAACTAACATATGTCTCCTATTTTCATGGCTTACACACATAATTAGAAGCATTAAGAACCAATGTCAAATAATTCCCAATTTTAGTTCTCACCTATTTTCATGGGAGAATTCAAATCAATGACAAGATTATCTAAATCAAGACCCAACTTTCGTTGATAAACTCAATTAATAAAATAACAATTTAACATCAAACAAATATTCCTAATCTCAACTCCAACTTTCGTTGATAATATAAAACTTTGGCTAAATCAAGATGCAAAATTGACAATAAAAACAATCTCATCAAACCCTAAACATATAACTCAATAACATGGGTATTAGAAAAAAATCATATGATTAATCCATACTAGGACTCAACTCAATCCTAGATAAAAAGACTACTCACTTAAATACATAATTAAATAAACAAAAGAGAAAGGAAAGATTAAAACTTGATACGCAATACTTGAATAGAAGACGAATATGAAATCTTCAATCTTGAATCTCCAAAGTAGCAATAGAAAATAAACTAGGGCAAAGCTAGAGAGGAAAATCTAGAGAGAAGAATAACGTGATACTTGAAACGTGAATAATAGATAATAGCTCTTAGATATTCTAACCTAATTAGAAATCCTCTAATATAAAATTATATCTCCTAATACTAGTAGGAAACCAAGTTTCAAGATAAGGAAAGCCAAATAAATCATTAAAGGGCCGGAATTAAGTAATCCGCGTGCGCGTAGGAGATCTCAGAAAAGGTCCAATATGTGAAGCCCATATCTCGCAGAATATAACTCGCCTTGGGTCGTGCAACCTATCGTTGGAAAGCTCTTCAAGTCTACTTTTCAATATCGCTGGAATTATCCAATTATCAGCATCGAGTTAAAATATATGAATAAAAGAGTGAATATGACTCGATTCCCACAATTCTTTCAAAGAATTCCAACTCCAATTTAGCTCCAAATTGTACTCAAATATGTTCATAACGATCCTTATCAACGTAGATTGCTTCCAATTGCTCCTAAGTACTCAAGCTTGTCCAACAATACTCCAATTATGTTCTCAATACGTGAAATTCATCAAAGAATACCAAAAACACACAAAAGGAGTAATATTTCGCAAATTAAGTAATAGTATGCAATTATGGACTACAATGCACCTAAATGCTCCTAAAATGCAACCTAAATGCACCTAAAACCTATATAAAAATACGAGACATGAAACTCACCCAAGCTAAACCATTGCTTGTCCTCAAACAATTAGACAGAGACATTGGAAAAGAAAGACGGCCTAATACATGGGACTACGATAGGGCCAAGCACACAACTGAGAACACGAGAGATACAATTACTACACGAAACAAGCATCGCCACAATCTTTAACAAAGCCGCATAGCACGTCATATAACACAATCAACTCTCCTAGCATACCACAAACCATCTCCCCCGTGCTAGACTTAACCGAACCTGAGAGACCTCACTTTAGTCATGTGCACTCATACTCTCATGTGTTTATGGCATAATCAATAACACTCAACCTAAACCATGTCGACTCAAATGAAACATTTACTCTTTAACTTTGACTATTGATTCACTTTCCACTTGAAATTATAACGCAAAAAGATCATGAGGACTTTCAAGGGTTGCAATGGGGCTGAGGTTATGGGTAGGAAATATATTTGGAAATGTGGTGTTAAAAGCCAACAAGTGGCGAAAACAACACTTTAACATCTATGGTCATTAGATGCAAATGTCACAAAAACTTATACTAGAAGTTCAACAACACATTACCATTTTATCAAGATAGTTACCATCCTTATCAACTCCAACAAATTTTATTCACCTTTTATTCAATCTTTTTTTTTTCTTTTTTTTTTCAATTCTTTTTTTTCAAATTTTCAGGATTATTTTTCACAACTTCTTCATCATTTTTTTCATTTTGTACTTCCACACTATTTCAAGCAACTTTCTTTCAACATATTTTCTTCCAATAATTGCCGCAAAAAACAAACACAAGCTCAAAACATGAACTTTAATGCTACTCCACTTAGCAAGGCTTAGGTAGAGAAATCTGAAAAGGCTAGAGGCTTGTAATATAGGTATTAATTCAGAACAAAGTCAGGAAAGGCTCAGCGGGGAAACAAGAATCACTCTGGGGCTAAAATCATGAAATAAAACGCCTCAATCATATCCAAATGCTTATAACCTCAAGTGTCAAAGAGTACCAAGTCAAAGTCAAGATCCATGCATCAAATGAGGAATTAATAACACATGAAAGAACAGAACTGACACAGACACGTCAGTTTTATAGGCACAAAAGCTCACATGGGTTAAGATGTCTAAACAGTAAGGTTAAATCAAGCCAGCGAGAGATCGACCAATCTTACCACAAGCAATCAATCGCGATACAATCATGCTATGAAGAATCATGAACGAGATGAATTACGCTTAAGACCGTAGTAAAGATATCAAAAAGGTTCTCAAAGAGTGATAGCAATAGTCCCATAGATGCAACTAACATGAGATGAAATCTAATATGCTAATGCAACTAAGAAAGCAAGATTTTTTTTTTTTTGTTACACGTAAACTCCCACTCCTAATGAGAAGTACAAACCGTGCAACAACCTAAGAAAGCAATAAAATTTACACTAGAAAGCAATAAATAATATAATATCCCTCCCCCAAGCTAGAATTTGCAGTGTCCTTACTGCAAGAAACATGATTAGGGAAGGAACACATATGAACCCGAACAATTACCGAATCACCAAATCATCGAACAAAAACTTGACCTTATATAAGAGTGAAAAGGAAAGAGGAAATAGACTAGTCCTAAAAATCTATTAAACCTAGAAAAAGGAAAATCAAAAGAAAAGTTATATTTACAAGAGTAAGAAAAAGAAAAATCGTTAGTCTTTTTACATGACTCAAAAAGAATAAAAAACTAAATGTACATCAGTAACATGATCACAAGAGTCTTCCAAATTGGGAGAAATAGGGAACGATGGGGGATATAATATAGGGGAAGAAGGAATAAGGTCAAGTTTTCGAGAGAAAGGAACATGAGACTCAAAAACAATTGGTGGAACTGACAAAGACTCATGAATAACTTCACTCTCATCTATAGACTTCTCCAAGGAAGGATTTTCAACCAATGGTTGTTCCTCATTCAAAACGTCCTTCACATTGATCTTTCCCGTAATTTGATAATCATCCCCATAATTTTGAAGTTCTTTCCAACCCTCATCATCATCATCATAAATATATTGGAAACTAGAATTTTGAGCAGATTGACAATCATATTGGGGAGAGGGATCAAAATCGTTTACTAATGTCACATCACATAAAGAAATATCATGAGAAGTAGAGTGATAATTAGAACAACAGGGAGTTGTTGTAATGTAACTTTGAGGTGAAGGAGTGGAGAATGTTTCCGGGATTGGTCTAGCAAATGAAAACATCTCCCACGCATAAGAATCTCTAGTCAACCACGTAATTAAACCCCAACAATAATCAGGAGATTTGGATAGAAATCCTCCATGAGATAGTAAGTCTACCACTATCCTAGTTTCTTCATTTAACCCCTAATAAACCACTAGGCACATATCCCATTGTTCATAACCATGATTAGGTGCAAGAGAATCACCAACTCTATGATAGTATTTCCAAAACGCTTCATTCTCATATTGCGAAAAATAAAAAATTGCTCTGGAATTACTAGCATGGGTATGGGGATCGCAAAATATATCAGGTAATTGATTAGAACTCATGCAAAAATTGAAAGTATATTGACACGATGTATCAAAATTACATACATGAGAATCTAAAGAATTATAAACATTGTCCCTATCAATAGAATTGTCCCCATTATAGTGATAATGTGACTCCATGAATAATGAAAAAAGAAGAGATTTACAAAAAGTAAAAAAAAATATATACAATGTAGTCTATTAAATCTATAATCAAGCTAATTATAATCCGTAGCCTCCCCGACAACGGCACCAAAAACTTGTTAGGGTTTTATTTTAATACCTCAAGTGAACGGTGTCGTAGCACATACGGGTCGAACTCAGGGAGGTGCAAGATTAATCACTAGTTGATTTTAGATTATGAAATAGCTATACGATCCAAATATCAAGAAGAATCTATATAACTAATAGCTAAACTAATAACAAAATAAGACAAACTATGATATATATGATAATTAAAACACTAAGATTAAGCATCACCACTAATATAAATTGATCAAAACATAACTCACATCCCAGTTATTCAATTATAGCTTAGACGAGATTGACATTCCCTTACGACTCAGTAATAAAGCACAGTTGCGAATCGAAACTAAATCCTCGGTCATTCCTCAATACCTAGAGCTCACTTTCGGGATAGCAAAAGGCCTAACTAACATATGTCTCCTATTTTCATGGCTTACACACATAATTAGAAGCATTAAGAACCAATGTCAAATAATTCCCAATTTTAGTTCTCACCTATTTTCATGGGAGAATTCAAATCAATGACAAGATTATCTAAATCAAGACCCAACTTTCGTTGATAAACTCAATTAATAAAATAACAATTTAACATCAAACAAATATTCCTAATCTCAACTCCAACTTTCGTTGATAATATAAAACTTGGGCTAAATCAAGATGCAAAATTGACAATAAAAACAATCTCATCAAACCCTGAACATATAACTCAATAACATGAGAATTAGAGAAAAATCATGTGATCAATCTATGCTATGACTCAACTCAATCCTAGATAAAAAGACTACTCACTTAAAAACACAATTAAATAAACAAAAGAGAAAGGAAAGATTAAAACTTGATACGCAATACTTAAATAGAAGACGAATATGAAATCTTCAATCTTGAATCTCCAAAGTAGCTATAGAAAATAAACTAGGGCAAAGCTAGAGAGGAAAATCTAGAGAGAAGAATAACGTGATACTTGAAACGTGAATAATAGATAATAGCTCTTAGATATTCTAACCTAATTAGAAATCCTCTAATAAAAAATTATATCTCCTAATACTAGTAGGAAACCAAGTTACAAGATAAAGAAAGCCAAATAAATCATTAAAGGGCCGAAATTAAGTAATCCGCGTGCGCGTAGGAGATCTCAGAAAAACAGGGCCAATTTGTGAAGCCCATATCTCCCAGAATATAAGTCGCCTTGGGTCGTGCAACCTATCGTTGGAAAGCTCTTCAAGTCTACTTTCCAATGCTGCTGGAATTATCGCAATTATCAGCATCGAGTAAAAAGTTATGGATATAAGAGTGAATATGACTCGATTTCTACAATTCTTTCAATGAATTCCAACTCCAATTTAGCTCCAAATTGTACTCCAATAGGCAATATGTTCATAACGATCCTTATCAACATAGATTGCTTCCAATTGCTCCTAAGTACTCAAGGTTGTCCAACAATACTCCAATTATGTTCTCAATACCTGAAATTCATCAAGATACCAAAAACACACAAAAGGAGTAATATTTCGAAATTAAGTAATTGTATGCAATTATGGACTACAATGCACCTAAATGCTCCTAAAATGCAACCTAAATGCACCTAAAACCTATATAAAAATACGAGCCATCAAACTCCCCCAAGCTAAACCATTACTTGTCCTCAAGCAATTAGACATAGACATTGGAAAAGAAAGACGACCTAATACTTTTTCAAAAAGAACTTTTTGGGCCTAATAAGCTAAATGAAACCTCTCTTTATCAAACACTCAAATTAGAGGATTG
Organism: Beta corolliflora; assembly: GCA_947648045.1. NCBI lineage: Eukaryota > Viridiplantae > Streptophyta > Magnoliopsida > Caryophyllales > Amaranthaceae > Beta > Beta corolliflora. The sequence continues at coordinate 53,021 of CANSZD010002480.1, read as the reverse complement.
ACTTATCAAATTCTCTAATATGAGTTCAAACCTTTAATTTAGCACAAAACCTCTCTTTACTAAACAAGACTAATACATAAAGAGATATATATTTTATATATTTACTCTTCATTGATAAGATTGATAAGTGCCCCTATTTACATTGCTTCTTTATGAGGTGTCTTTTAGTGATAAGGAATTTGATGCAAAGTTAAGTAAAGAGTTTCAATGTTGCTAGTTAAGTACTCTTTGGTGCAAACTAGTAAAAGCTATGGCATAGTACATATTAAAGAGGACCATCAAAGTTGAAACTCACGTTCTCATACAAAAATGATAAATCACCTGTAACATGCAATTTGAGTAATGCTCATCAAGCAAGTTATACTCCCACAAATCTTCACACTTTTCCCTGCCTTTTGAGTAGCAATGCAATATGAAATTACGTACACCTATCAATCAATCTGTTAAATCGGTCGGGAGAGGTTATAGCTATAGTAGACCACCCATTTGGTAGCTCGTTGGGGGAGGCAATAGTGGCTTTTAACCCATGACAACCCCACTTGTATAGCTAGCTAATAGTGGCCCTTACTCTTTGGGTTCTTTCTCCTCAGCTTCTTATCGTTCGTCGTAAGAGAAGCTTCATTATTGCATTCTTTCTACTACTAATTATAAGACCCACGTGAGAAGTCTTAAAGACTGGTAGACTATTTGTTTCAATTTTGGTCCCATACACTCCTGGCATGAAAACATTGATAGGTTGTAGTACTACTAGCTACTCTACGCTCATCTGATCAGATTCATCCTCCATATGCCTAAAATGATAAGAACATGACAGAGTTCCGTGTAAAACGACGTTGCGATCGATACGCTAGATATCTTTGTCCTCAAATAAACTTCTTATTAGAATTGGACGTCATGCATTTTACTAATTATTTAGTAGGGGTGCAAACTTTTTAACAAATAGTACGAAGTTCAAAATTTTAGAATAAATTGATTATTAGATAGAGGATATACATTTGGTACATGTAAAAAGAGTAAGTAAGTGAAAGAAGAAATAGCCTCCTCCTCTCCCCTCTCTCCTCTTCCTTCCAAAAACCCTAATCCTTCTCTTGTTTGGAAAGTCGCCATCATCATTTCGATGGTGGTAAGCCCCCAATTCTTCTTTTTTCTTTTAATTTTCATTATTTTTGTTATTAATAATCTTCTATTCTCTCTCTTTTTGAGAGTTTTCTACCCAATTTTTGGGTTCTTTCTCTCCTTTCATGGGAGTTTGGAGTTTTGTTTTATTCTCTTCTCACGTGGAAATTTAAAAATTGGTATGAGAAATTGTTCTTATTGTTTGAAGTTCAAGACCATCAACATCGAAGTATTGGAAATTCGGATGCGGTCAACCTGGTTAAATCAAGAATTTTTTCCCCCAAACTATGTCGAAATGATAGACTTCCCCATCAATAGGCTGCATGATTCGAAGAAATCAAGGGGTGCTGATTTGTATTGCTCGATCTGGTTCATTGTAGTTTTTTCGAAGACGAATTTGATTTGATCTTGTCTGATTATATCTTGTTTTTCTTTAATACTTATTGTAGATGCCGTTTGGCTTGCAATTAATGAAATTTTTCTTTCAAAAAAAAAAAAGTGAAAGAGGAAACTATTTTTTTTGGGGGGCGGGGGAGTATTCTATCATATACCTGAGTTTGGTGTATGTGTATTAAAGTTTCCATTTATAGATAGTTGAAAGTTCATTTATAATCTAACTAAAAGGAATACAAGAGTCCAGAAATGTATTTCACGAAGGAGGGAGCATTTTATTGCAAGATTAGAGAAATTTTTCTAGGGTATACCTTTTTTGTTGGTTTTAATGTGTAGTTATATCTCTATTATACTACCTCCATTTCACAATACATGCACCATTTCTCATTTGGGCATTATTCATCAACCAACTTTCACAATCTTTCTCTCAAAATTATGTAAGAAAAAACATAGTCAAGTGGAATTTTGTTGAATTCGGCTAAATGCGAAGATTTTAAATATCAACTTTTTATAATTTTTACTTATACACAATTAAAGATATTAATGTCAAAAGAAGAGCATTGGAGTGCGTGAAAAAGCAAATGGTGTATGTATTGTAAAACGGAGGTAGTATAAGCCAAGGGGGAGCTATGATGTCCCCCTATGAAAAGTCTATTTTGTCCTTAGCTAAATATATAATTGCATACTTTGATTTTCTGCAATTATATCCTTTCCTAATTTAAAGATGGGGTCATGGACTCATGGTGTGTATTAGTGTCTCCTTAAAATTCCAATAATAAATTAAATAAGCATTAATAAAGTAACTTGACATAATGAGAAAAATGGTTACTCAATATAAAAAACTTTTACAAATTTAATTTGACTGTAGATTTTACATCTAAATGTTCGTCACAATTTCTAAACACTTTATAAATTACATTTTTTTGTACTATAATGATTATAAATTACACTTTCAAAATTATATTTAGATGAAATTTAAGAACAGACCCAAACAATTGACACACGCATCGCGTGCATAAAAGGCTAGTAGACATATAAGTCTACCTAGTAGAGTAAGAAAAAAATGTACACGCTCATATACAAATATAGTAAAATTGGTAGTTCCTTTATTTTCATCATTATGATTAAGGTTTCAAACCTAGTGAGCAAAATTTGAAGTTTTTTTTTTGCTAATTAAGTAAGATTAAGATTGCACAAAACAGTTTTACAACCTAAAGCTCAAGCATCAGCAAGAGCAGCATTCTAATACACTTAGAATGGCAACAGGCCCATACTCTTTACAGCTCATGAAACCAAGTAACATCAGCTCTAGCAACTTTCTGAGGCATCACTGCACCAACTCTCAGTTTGATTTCATGTTTCATGTCCCTAATCAAAGAAGTAACATTAGGGAACTGCTGATTCCAAATAGAATCATTCCTACTTTTCCAGATGAAGTATACAGCTGTTGAGAATTAGATTAAGCAAACTAACTAATTACTTGAAATCACCACTAATTAACAATCAAATGAAAAGTAATGAAACTAAGAACAAATAAGAAAGCAATGAAAAGCACACCGATTAACGTGGGAAAACCCGAGCACCGGGAGAAAAAATCCACCAAGCAAGCACCTTTGATTAATGAAGAAAATGGATGAACAATACAAGCATTAATGGATGATTTAATGCTATTTTCTCTCTCCTCTTTCACTAAACCCTAGGTTGATCTCTCTTTGTGTGAATAATGACCTAACACATGAAAGAGGGGGGTTTATATACTTTTAGGGGGTTAAAACAGATTAAGGATCGAGATTAAAGATGAAAATCGTAAAAAATCCCGACAGATCTGGGTTGCCCGGGCGAGCCCGAAAACGAGCCCGTCCGGGCCATGCCGCCCGCCCGGGCCCAAGAGCTGCCCGCCCGGAAACTGCCTCGTTACTCCATTAAAACCGCACGCCCGAGCAGGAGCAAGCCCGCCCGGAGTGGGTCGCCCGCCCGGGTCACCAGGTCGCCCGCCCGGTGCAGGGTGAGTGCTTACTTTCTGCCTTCGAGGCAGAACTGCCGCAACAAGATCAGTCCGCCCGGGCTCCCTGGCCCGCCCGGGCAGCTGGGTTTGGGGGTTTCCTGCCTCACACCTGGACCGTGCTGCTGGGCCGAGAAGTCATGACGATGGGCCGAGGCTTCCTTTGTTTGCTCAAGCTCCACAAAAAGCCCAACAATCTCCCACTTGGAGATTTGGGCAAACAAAGTTTCAAAACCACCAATATTAAAACGCCCCATGCAACACCATATACAAAACCAAGAGAACATCATCCAAACCCATTATCACCAAAGATGCTTACTCCCCTCCATCTAGCAATGGAGACCAATTGAGGTCCTACACAACCTCAATTTCTCACCAGGAACCACCTTAGTGAGCATGTCCGCCGGATTCTTCGAACCGGTTATCTTCCTCAAAACCAAGACACCATCATCCACCAAAATTCTAGTGTAGTGGTAGTGCCTCTTTATGTGCTTGGTTCGGTAGTGAAACATAGGATTTTTAGCCAATTGAACCGCACTTTGGCTATCACTATACAACACACATTGTTGTTGCTTCATGCCCATTTCATCAAGGAAGTTCTTCAACCATTCCATCTCCTTTCCCGCCTCCGACATAGCCACATACTCGGACTCCGTAGTAGACATGGAGACACACTTTTGGAGCTTGGACATCCAACTAATGGCCGTACCACCAATAGTGAAAACATACACCGAAGTGCTCTTGCTTGAATCAACACATCCTCCAAAATCAGCATCAACAAACCCTTCCAAGATCACTCCTTTTCTCCCAAAGCAAAGAGCCATAGAAGAAGTACCTTGCAAGTACCTCATGAGCCATTTCACGGCTTCCCAATGTTGCTCACCCGGATTTGCCATGAACCTACTCACAACTCCCACCGCATGAGCGATGTCGGGTCTTGTGCACACCATAGCATACATCATGCTACCAACAAATCAAGCATAAGGAACAATGGCCATTTGCTCCTTTTCTTCATCCGTTTTGGGTGAATCATCCTTTGACAACTTGAGGTCAATAGAAAGAGGAGAACTTCGAGGCTTTGCATCAACCATGTTGAACCTCTTTAGCACCTTCTTGATATACTCCTCTTGAGATAACCTCAACAAACCCGCCGATTTATCTCTCAAGATTCTCATGCCAAGTATTTGCTTCGCCTCACCCAAGTCCTTCATCTCAAACTTCTTTGACAAATTTTCTTTCAACTTGTTCACAAGATCCATACTAGAACCCGCAATAAGCATGTCATCAACATAGAGAAGCAAATAAACACAACCATTTGCGTACCTTTGAAAGTAGCAACAATGATCGCCATCCGATCTCACAAATCCATTTCCAAGCATGAACATGTCGAACTTCTTGTACCATTGTCTTGGAGCTTGCTTCAACCCATATAAGCTCCTCATGAGCTTGCACACCAAGTTCTCTTTTCCCGAAACTTGAAACCCTTTCGGTTGCTTCATGTAGAGATCCTCTTCCAAATCCCCATGTAAAAACGCGGTTTTCACATCCATTTGCTCAAGAAAATGATTTTCGGAAGCCACTATTGCCAACAAGATTCTAATAGTGGTGAGCTTCATAACCGGAGCAAAAATCTCTTGATAATCAACCCCTTCTTTTTGTGAAAACCCTTTTACCACAAGCCTTGCCTTGAAACGGATTGTGCCATCCGGTTCATCCTTCTTACGAAAGATCCACTTGTTCAATATTGCTCTCTTTCCCTTGGGTAGTTCACACAACACCCAAGTCTTGTTCTTCACCAATGAATCCATCTCATCTTTCATGACTTGCTCCCACTTAGACGATTCACTAGACTTCATTGCTTCACCATAGTACTCCGGTTCACCCGCATCGGTTAGCAACAAGTAATGCAATGAGGGAGAGTATCGATTCGGTGGCTTGATAGACCTTGAAGATCTCCTCACTTGAGGAGTGGAGCTAGCTTGTGGAGTGCTTGGTTCACCTTGAACCTCATCATCCATGTCATCAAGAGGATCATCCTCTAAATTAATAGATTCATCAACATTAGGAGCTTGAACATCATGTTGAGAAGCTTGAACATCATCTACCTCAACTATTTCTCACTCTTCTCCAATCCACCCTATCTCAATTGAATCTCCACCAAAATTATCCTTATACAAGGATTTCTCATCAAAGGTCACATCACAATGCCTAATCACCACACGGTTCTTAGGATCCCAAATACGATACCCATATTTTTCACAATCATATCCTATGAAGTAGCATTTAATGGCCTTTGGGTCAAGCTTATCACGCTTTTCGGATTGAACATAGACAACACAACCAAAAGTTCTCAAGTGTGAAAGACATACCTCTTTACCACTCCAAACTTCCTCCGGAATCTTGAACTCCAAGGGAACGCTAGGTCCCCGATTGATCAAGTATGCCGCGGTGCTCACGGCATCGGCCCAAAAGCACTTGGGAAGATCCGCGTGGATCCTCATGCTCCTTGCCCTCTCAAGTAGTGTTCTATTCATCCTCTCCGCTACCCCCACTAGTGGAAAAAACCTTATCTGTCACTTAGTAACAGATTCGGTTTTTACAAAATCGCATCCGAAAATCATTAAAAAAATAGGAGGGAAAGTTGGGCGGAAAATCTGATCCGGTCCTTTAGTAAACCGGATCAGATTTTAAAAACCGCTCCGGTTTTATAAAATCTGATCCGGTTCACAAGACCGGATCAGATTGTCCGTGATATTTCTAAAAGAAAACCCGCGTTTTCCCTTATAACGGCCCAAGTCCACATCTCTCGCCCAATATGATAAACCCTAACTTCTATTCCCTCATCAAACGCTTCTCCTCTCCTCGCGAACCACCCACCCCCAGCTCTTACCTCCGCCTAAACCAACCACCACCACCAATATTCTCCGCGAAAAAAACCTCCGCCTCAGCAACAAGTTGATCTTCTGTCAAAATACGAAGCTTTTGAGTGAAAATCTTGAAAATTCGGCAGATTTTTCAGCGAAAAAAAAATTCCCCGAGTAACGCAGAGGAGAGAGAAAACTTGGAGAAACACAACAATGGCGGAAGAGCAAGAGGAAGAGGAGAGAGAAAGAGGAAAAGTAATGGCGTTGATTGAGAAAGCGACCAATTCAACTGAACCAGAGGTTGATCCTCGACTTTTCAAAGCCATTAAAATGGTCGTCAGATACTCCGATTTTGAGCTCAAACTCGCCGTTCAAACCCTAATGCATCTCATGAAGAGACAACACTCTCAGGTATCATTATATTGCATTTTAATTTCATCTATGATTATTGTAATTTGTATCAAATTTGTTGATTTTGGAATAAGTATGTGCGATTGATTATTGAAGTTAGGGTTTTTTTTGGGGGAATTGCAGATTAGGTATCTTGCGTTGTAGTTGAATTTTTTTTGTAATTGATTATGGATTTCAAATGAATTAGAAACTTCTCATTTAAATTTAATTTTTACTACTGTTAATTTGCATTGTTATTATATCTGTGTTGTAGTTCGAAGGTTCAATTTGTAGAGTTCGTTGCTTACTTTGAAAATTGTTGAAAACACTAGCTTGAAAGTTGAAAGTTGAAAGTTAAGAGAAGTTAGAGAACTAAATTGATCGAAGTTTTTGAATTTCTAAGTGAATTAGCTGTTCGATTTGGAGTATCTGAGCTAGTAAATTTATTGCTTGTTCGTTTAGTTATTCAATCTAGTACAATTACACTTGCTGCTTGTGTTATTGATGTTCTGGCCTATTGTAATGCAAATTAGTAGTAATTAGATGTGTTTAACAACGCGGTTACAAATTATATTACTGATCTTTGCTCATTTGTAGTAGATTGAGCAGCTTTACAAAAATTCTAGCTACTGCCTTTTCCTGTTTGTATTTGTCATGTGTGTATTTCGATGTGATCGTGATAATAATTGATGTGCAAACAGTTCTGTGTTACATGAAGATGAATTTCATCGACTAGCTGATACTAGCATCCATCATCTTCTCGAGAAATTGGAGGTAATTCTCTACAATGTGTATTAGTTGATGTCCTTCCAAACAGGTTTTGTATGCTGATTGTCATTAAAGAAAGTACCATAGTGGTTGTATGGGAAGTGGGAGAATAAGTTGAACAGGGAGGGAAGGTGTGTAGTTTTCATTTTTCAACTGTGACTGTTTCAATAAGTTGAACTGGATTTTTTTTAATCATTGTTTTATAAGGTGGAGATCCACATGTAATTGAATGATTAATGGAGCCTATGTCGAGGCTTTTGCAGTTCTTTTATTTATTTATTGATGATTTGATAATTGAAGGCATGATTTATAATAATGAACAACAGCTGAACTGAACTGAACTGAACTGAACTGAACTGAAAAGTTTAGGAAGTTGGGTTGCTATTGAAGATAGTTTATATTTTTATATTTCCAGCTTAATTCTCGTTATGTAGTTTTATATGTGGTTATATTGTTTCTCCAAGTACAAAAAGTCTCTATCAGGGAAAGCTAAGATATTTATGAAACAATCAAAGATAGAAAGTCTCTGCCCAGGGAAAACAAAAGGAGAATAAAAAACTGAAAAGAAAAAATAAAATTGCTGAGTCTGAACCAGAATTTAGGATCCTTCTAAAATGTATCCCCAAGTCCTTGATTTTGAATTTTTCCAAGATTGATCTGTACTTGTGTTTGTCTCTCGTACTTGAGTTCGAGCATCCTAGTGCTTGTTTGGTTGACACGAGAAAACATAGGAAGTAGAATTTTCTAGGAATTGGAAGATGGGTGAGTTGTTGGCTAAAAAAAATGGCAAAATGGGGGAAGTAAAACTTCTTAGGATTTTCAACTTACCACAAAATGTAGTAAGCTGCTTATCAAGGGTCCCTTAGGTAAGTAAAAGTTCCCATAAATATATCTCCACCATTGTCAACCGAACACTTTTAGCAAATTTCCATGAATCTTATTATGGAATTTATTTCCTATGAATTGGGATTTCAAGGGAATTTCAACTTCCCCAAATGAACCAATTCAACGAAGTAACCACCTAGTATTATTATTTCTCATGTACCTGCATCCTAGCATATATCAATATCCAACCCGCAAGTACCTTGGATCAATTCTTATGTGACAGGTCAAAGTTAAATCGTTAAAGATTTTATTTTAAAGTAGAATGAGATGATGCAAATGAGGGTAATTCATTTATTATGTGGCCTTTCATTGCTGTTGGTTTCATTTTCTTCTGTGATGGCTGCAACTTAAAAGAAGTTATTGAGTTTGAAGGATCAAAAAAATACTATGAGGATTGAGGTTGCTCTTGGGATAGAGAGCCTGCACCTGCCTAGTGTAGGACAAAATCCACAGAGATTCTGCAAAATTTTCTTAAAGATGTTGTTTCTATATTTGTTTCCGCAAAAGTTTTGGAAGTGACAGTTGTGTTTAAGTGAGTTTGTGTATGGTTTCCTATAAGAAATATGATTCACAGTTGGTGGAACCGATCATCTTTTCTGTTATTGTAGAGGATCCTATGTCTTTCTTTCTACATTTCCGTCGGGTTCTGTGCATTTTTGGCTCAGTAGGTGATTTTGCAACTGAATGCCTAACATGATAGGTTCTTATACTCTTGCCTCTGATTTGCTTTTGACAGTTTTTTTAATTGGGTGTACCCATCTCTATATCTACTGTCAGAACTTTGTGATCTGACCATATTAAATTTGCCTTTGAAATTTCACGAGTTCTTTTTGCTGAATCTATTTTACTTTTTTTGTGTTTTTTTTGTTTTGTTTTTTGGTTTGTTTGTTTTAATGCATGGGTCTCTTCTATATATATTTCACTGCTTTTCTAAGCTGGTTAAGGTTGGTACTGCAATTATCTGGGCCTGCCATATATTATGCTGTTGTGATAGTGTAGTGCATGACAAACCTGAAGCATCAGTATTGCCTTATAGTAGCACTCTAGCAGTAATTACTTTGTCAGAAGGGACTTGGTGATGACAACGGTGCTTGCATGAGTTTAATATTGTATTAGAACCAGGGAAAATTGGAGGAACTGGGTAAGAGATCATAGCATCAGTATTGCCTTATAGTAGCACTCTAGCAGTAATTTCTTCTTTAGGTATGGGATTTGAGAGTTGATGTTTCAGATCAAAACATGAATGAAGATATTTTTTCTCCTGACCTGAATCTACAAATAGTGGAGTAATGTTGACTTTTTCTAACGAAAAATGGGCTGATGGGTTAAATACGTTGGTGATAAAGCAAACTGCTTTCTCTCGTCATCTCTTACTAGGAGGGTAGTAGTCCTAGAGATTTTGCAAAAGTGGGGTATGTGTGTGTCAAATTGACCGACTGTTTTAACTTCTGTTTCTCCTTGCAGATGCTACGACATCTGCTCCCATATCGATTTTCCATCCGCAAGATTATAACTGCATGTATTGCAAGCTTGAAGAAGCCTATGATAGCGAATGACTGTTAAATCTAATAGGAGGAGCCATTGAAGTATAAAATTATAATGTCATAGTTGTGTATGTTAATATTTTTATGTATTTAATTATTTATGCTTCAATTGGGCATAATATGCTTAATAAAATGAGTTTTTATATATATTATTGATTTTGTATTGATTAATAATAAAAAAATGCAAAAAATTTTTTTTTTTTTTTTTTGTTTTTGGGGGGGTTATCTGATCCGGTTTTTCTAAATAACCGGATCAGATTGTCTGCTTTGCATACAATTTATTTGGCGCCATGAACATTTTCTGATGCGGTTTTATAAGAAAACCGGATCAGATAATATCAATATCTGATTCGGTTTTCCAAAAAAACCGCATCAGAAAAGTATTTACTGATCCGGTTTTGAACCGGATCAATAAATAATTGGGATCTGCTGCGAGCCCACCTGATGCGGCCCAAAACCGCAGCAGTAAGCCCGGTTTTGACCGCATCAGATGGGCTTTTTTCCACTAGTGCCCATTTTGGCGAGGTTTCCCCATAATGGTCCTCACCAAAACAATGTCATGCTCTTGACAAAGCTTCTTGTAAGCTTCCAACTCATACTCACCTCCATTATCGGACTTGATACTCTTTATCTTCTTGCCCGATTGATTCTCAACTTCCGCCTTCCAAACCTTGAAGGTTTCATACACCTCGGACTTGTGCTTCATAGAGTAAATCAATAATTTCCGGCTAAAGTCATCAATGAAGGTCACAAAATACCGTGAGCCACCAAGGGAATTGATGGGGGAAGGTCCACATACATCTGTGTGCACTAGCTCTAGCTTCTCATCTTTCAAAGACTTCTTGGTTTTTGTGAAGGACACTTTCTTTTGCTTCCCAAAGACACAACTCTCACAAAATTCCATGTCGATTGATTTCAAACTCGACAACTTACCCTTTGAAGCTAGAATCTTCATCCCTTTCTCACTCATGTGCCCAAGCCTTGTATGCCATAGCTTAGTGTCACATTCCGTGGTTGTAGCAATCATGCTCTTACACCCTATGGTAGTGTAAAGTGTGCCGGTTTTAGAGCCACGAGCCACCACCATAGCTCCCTTGGTTACTTTCCAAACACCGTCACCAAACATGGTTCTATAACCACATGAGCCCAATTGACCCACCGAAATCAAATTCTTTTTCAACTTAGGTATAAACCTAACATCTTGAAGTTTCCATAGGCTCCCACTTGAAGTCTTGATCATAACTTCCCCTTTCCCCATGATATCCAAAGGTTCATCATTGGCTAGATAAACCTTCCCCAACTTCCCACCCTTGAAGTTGCGAAATAGCTCCTTGCATGGAGAGGAATGAAATGAAGCTCCCGAATCAAGGATCCAATACTTAATTGGGCTATCAACACTCAAGATCAAAGCATCACCAAGTTCATCGGATGCAACACTAACGGATGAACTTGCATCATCCCGATTCTTATGATTCACACCACCCTTCTTCTTGGGATTGGGACACTCTCTTTTAATGTGCCCCTTCACACCACAACCCCAACACACAAGATGAGCACCTCCCTTTGACTTACTTCGCCCCTTAGACTTTGATCTCCCATGCTTGGCATTGCCCTTTTGTTGTCTTCCCCTTCCCCTATTGCCACTATGATAAGCTCCGCCCAATGATTCAGCGGACTCCTTTCTCCGAGTGCTCTCACTCAAGATAAGATCCCTCACATTGTCACATACCAACTTCTCCTTCCCCGAAGAGTTGCTAATAGCGGAAACCACCGTATCCCATGACATAGGCAAAGAAGACATCAAAATCAATGCCCTCACTTCATCTTCAAACTTAATATCAACCGAAGACAATTGGCTAATAATCGAATTGAACTCATTTATGTGTTCGGCGGCCGAACTTCCATCAACCATCTCAAGATTAAACAACCGACGCATCAAATACACCTTGTTAATTGCCGAGGGATTCTCATACATATTTGATAGAGTTTGCATCAACTCCGCCGTTGTTTTCATCTCCTTGACATTGAAAGCCACACTCCGGACCAATGTCAATCTCACCACACCAAGAGCTTGTCAGTCAAGCACTTTCCATTCATCCTCCTTCATACCACTTGTCCTTTTGCCTTCAAGTGGTAGGAAGAGATTCTTTTGGTACAAATAGTCCTCTATTTGCATCTTCCAAAAGCCAAAATCCTTCCCATCAAACTTCTCAAGTCTCACCTTTCCATCCTCCATTGTTGAATAACAACCCAAGTTCAAAAATCACAACTTTATATCCACAAAGCAAAAAACTTTGAACTCCAATCAACAAATAACTAGTTTTGCATACAAATCTAATTCAAATACTTTTCCCAAGGTAAAACTTAGCTCTTGATACTAATTGTTGAGAATTAAATTAAGCAAACCAACTAATTACTTGAAATCAGCACTAATTAACAATAAAATGAAAAGTAATGAAACTAAGAACAAATAAGAAAGCAATGAAAAGCACACCGATTAACGTGGGAAAACCCGAGCACCGGGAGAAAAAACCCACCAAGCAAGCACCTTTGATTAATGAAGAAAATGGATGAACAATACAAGCATTAATGGATGATTTAATGCTATTTTCTCTCTCCTCTTTCACTAAACCCTAGGTTGATCTCTCTTTGTGTGAATAATGACCTAACACATGAAAGAGGGGGGTTTATATACTTTTAGGGGGTTAAAACAGATCGAGGGTCGAGATAAAAGATGAAAATCATAAAAAATCCCGACAGATCTGGGTTGCCCGGGCGAGCCCGAAAACGAGCCCGTCCGGGCCATGCCGCCCGCCCGGGTCCAAGTAAAATGCCACAAACTGCCTCATTACTCCATTAAAACCGCACGCCCGAGCAGGAGCACGCCCGCCCGGGGTGGGTCGCCCGCCCGGTGCAGGGTGAGTGCTTACTTTCTGCCTTCGAGGCAGAACGGCCGCTACAAGATCAGCCCACCCGGGCTCCCTGGCCCGCCCGAGCCCAAGCTGGCCCGCCTGGGCAGCTGGGTTGGGCGGTTTCCTGCCTCACACCTGGACCGTGCTGCTGGGCCGAGAAGTCATGACGATGGACCGAGGCTTCCTTTGTTTGCTCAAGCTCCACAAAAAGCCCAACAACAGCAGCAACAATCTGTGCACTCCAAACAGCTCGTCTAAATTTTAAGCCTCTACTAGAATTGATCCATTGAATCAACCTCTGAAAATCTTTCACCCTTTTATACATCTGTAGCCAAATCTTCACCTCTTGTATAATTTGCACACTAAATGAGCACTGAAAGAACAGATGATGATGAGTCTCCACCTCTCTGCCACAAATCAAGCATAAATCTGAATTACTCAACCCAATATTACACATTCTCTCTGCTGTCTGTAGTCTGCCTTGCATAGCCACCCAACTTATGAATCTTTGCTTAGGGATATTCAATCTACTCCAAATGACTTTATCCCAATGAACTACATCTTTCTCCCCTTTCATTCTATCATAAACAGCCTTGATAGAATAGGAATTCATAGCACAAATATCTTGATGAGAATAAAATTTTTTAAGCTGCTCTTTTACCTCACATATCTTTTCCAGGTGCAGCTGGACTTACTGTTAGGCTTGTAATCCCACCATTGATTCTCCTTTATGTACATTGTACACTGCATTCACCCATTTAATCCAAATATTATCTTGCTTTCTAGCAACAGCCCAAATATATTTCCCAAGGCAAGCAACATTCCATGTAATGATGTCTCTGAAGCCCAAACCTCCCTGAGATTTACTCCAGAACAAATTTTCCCAAGCTATCTTCCCTGACTTAGCACAAATCATTCATTAAATGCATAATATCATGGAACTGAGCTGCTACTCTCCACATTGTGAAATATTTGAAAAGTTTCCCCCCACTCTGGTGCCTTGGATAGACAGTGAGCATGCAAGGACTGATCAAAATCACCTTCATTCATAAAGTTCACTTCTGCAGCAATTCATAACAATCATTCCAAAGCTGATCAGCTAGAACCGTGTCCAGCTTAGAAAAGACCCTAGCTGTGCCCTGCTGCTTATTATTCCACGTGTAAAAATTCCAGTAGCTTTGACAGCATCCATCCCACACTCAGCCATACAAGCATTTATTTGAGCTGTTTCTTGAACTCTAACTGCAGCCCCTTTTCTTTCATCAACATTTCTAACACAGTTGAAATCACCAAACTTGACCCAAGGATCTTGAGTCTTAAGTGCCATCAAATCATTCCACAAGTCTACCCTTTTACTACATTCATTAAATGCATAAATGAATGAGCAGTAAAAAGAAGGTAAACCACTCACTAGAGTCACTAGTAGGTGCATCATTTGACTAGTGCCCTTAAGAACATTAATTGTGAAAACACCAGGTTTCCAAGCTATCACTACTCTTCCTCCAACATGGAAACTGGAATTGGTTGTGAAACACCATCCACTAAACAAACCTTGATACAACTTCCCCATTTGAGCAGCTTTCACTTTGGTTTCTAAGAAACCAACTAACCCGATCTGATGCTTCAGAATGAAATCTCTAACATCCCTCTGCTTCCTTGAGTTATTGATCCCTCTCACATTCCAACATAAGATTCTATCCATCACCATTAGTAGGTCCCCCCTAGTTGACTTTGCAGACCTCAGTACACCATTCTCCACTTCATGCTCTAATTCATCCTCTAAAACTGGATCCTCCTCTTGTTCATCAAGAAGCCTAAAAGTATTTACAGTGCTCGTAGGCTTAGTTGCCTCACTTCTTACTCTAATAGGCCTGAGAGCCCTCTGAAATCCATCTGGATCCACCTCCTTTGGAGCATTTTTACTTACATTCTACTGCACTTGTTCAACAACAGGCTTTGGCTTCCAGACCTGTTTCTTTTTCAGTCTACAATCAGCACTTGTATGCCCAAAATTCTTACAGATAGTACATTGCAATGGCATCCATTCATAATGCACATCTACCATCATTATATCACCATGTTCATTTTGAAATTGAATCTGCTTAGGGAAAGCTTGATTCAATTGCATCTCCACTAACACACGAGCATATTGGACTTTGTCCCTCTTCTTAGTGGCTTCGTCTCTCTGTATAGGTTTCCCCAATTGTTCAACAATTTTGTATAATGCCTTCTCACCCCAATATTTCAGTCCTAGTTTCAACTGTATCCAAATTGGGACTGTTCTAATCTCTTCCTTCTCAAAATCAACATCAGATTATCAGGGTTTCACAATGAGAGGCATACTATCAAAAAAATAATTTCTATTCAGCACTTTGTCCCTATTCTCCATTGATGTAAAACGCACAATATACACCCCTTTCTTGAGTAAAGCCACTTTATCAACATGATAATTATTCCATAATCTATTCACAAATCCTTCAATGACTGGCAATGGTGGATTAGCTCCAATTATGTAACAAACTATAGCGGAGTTCCAAAAATCAACCTCCTCTTGAATGTCCTCAAAATCAATTTTCACCACATTCACAGAATTTCTATTCCGATCAACTATATCCACAGTATTACCACTAGTAGAATAATTGCTTATTGCTGCGGTGGTATTGCTGCGATTTTACCCATACTTAACAATATATCACGTAAAAAGAAAAGGTAAAATATAAAATAAAGATATTGCTGCGGTTTGGGCCTAAAACTACAAAGAATATGGTATCAACGGGAAATTTTTTGAAAAAAAGTTGACTATTTGACCAAACATATTGATCTTTGTTTCGTCAAGAACCGCAAAGAATATATTAAAATAATATTAAAAAATAATATTTTAATATATTGCTCTGGTTCTTGTAAAAACCGCGTCAATATCATTAAAAATTATTAAAAAAAATTTAGGGTTTTGCACTCACTCAACACTTATACGCCTCAAGCGAGATCTAAACTTGTATCACTCACGCACGCCTCTCTCATCATTCAGTCCTTCTCTCTCCTCCGGTCGTCCCTGATCTCCTCTCTCGTACCCTCTTCTTGTCTCTAGCCTCTCTCGTACCTGAGCTCCTCTCGCCTCGTCGCCAATCACCGGCGAGGTTTCCGATGAGAGAGTAAAAATTTTAATCGCCGGCAAGAACCCACGAAGAGATCACGAGTGTCGCATCAAGAACCCAGCCTCATCGTCCGACCAGACGAACCCTGCCTCGTCGCTTGTTGTTCGTCGTTCAACCACACGAACCATGCCTCGTAAGTCGTCGCCATCTCCAACAACGTTAATGGCCGTCTGATGCGGAAGATGGAAGAAATCACACGAACCCAACCTCATCGTTTCACGGCAGATCTGACGACGGTGAAGCATCTGATGCGGAAGGAAGCATCGTGCTACAATTATCATATCAAATTAGTTTTTTTTTGTAATTATCAGCCGAAATCACGAGTTTTACTTTTTTTTTCTTCTTCTTTTGTAATTATCATATCTGATGTTAGGATGGTGTTACAATTTTTTTCTGATTTTTTTTTTCATTTATTGTATATTTTTCTTTTCTCTGTTTTTTTATATATGTTGTATTTTATTTTTTTGTAGTCGAATAAGCAATTCTTTTGCATTTGTGTTGTATTATTTTCGTCCTACATTTTTATCTTTCAAGTTTGATGGCAAAATGCAAAAAAAAAAAAAAATTTACCAATACCAGTACCTATTGCTGCGGTTCCTGGCCAAAACCGCAGCAATACGTTGTATTTTTTTAATAAAAAAAACACCTATTGTTGCGGTTTTGGCCAGGAACCGCAACAATATCTTGGCCTATTGCTGCGGTCAAAAACCACAGCAATAGGTTAATTACCTATTGCTGCGCCCTTAATTGATGCGCGGCCAAAACCGCCGCAATAGGCCACTTAATGACCGCAGCAATAAGCAATTATTCTACTAGTATATCCACTAAATTTCCATTTGTATTTTCAATCTCAGTATTATTAACTATTGAATTAACAATATTCACATTACAATCACCAAAATCCGAACTAACCTCCTCAAATTGCTGCAAAATCGGAATGTTTGATCGAACCTGATCATCCTTAGCATTCGATTGATCATGAATCGCTTGCATCCACTCATTGAAAGTATGACGAATCTCATATTGTTGTTTCAAAGCATCAATTGAAGATTTCGGAGTGAGAACATCTCCAAATCCAATCCCAAACTCAATCGATTCTACTCCCATGATCTCATCAATAGACCTAGTTTTCGACGCTTGAGAATCCGACGTCGGACCTCTAGGCCTGCCACTATTCTTTCCACCTCATGAGCTTCTTGCCATGGCTACGGCAAACGTGAGCCGAGAGAAACTTTTGGAGGGAAAAAAGAGGAGAAAACTAGGGATAAGGGCAACGTTAAAAATTTGAAGTTAAATTATTGATAAGATTGTGGAATTGTGGGTCCAAATTTAGGTTAGGTTGATACTAAAGTGTACGTTTTCATATCAGCCTAAGTATAATGAATTCCATTGAGTCTTTCACGATAGAGAGTTTGGTATAAACTCCCTACCTCCCCCAATCTACCAAAAATAGGAAAGGGGATGAAATCTTTTTTCGCATTTCTGTGAGTCACTTTAGAGCTTTTACCTCTTCATATAAAAGGTAATTAATTAGATGTTACCACTTAAAGATATTATTTTAATCCTAGATTACTCATTTGTTTGTCATTAAACAAATATTATACTCCCTCCGTTTTTTTTAAATGTAACATTGGACTTTTCACATTTGTCGAGGCACAACTTTGACCGATAATATCTCTAATTGTATAAAAGTAAAAATTATAAAAAATATATATTTGGAAAGTGTATACCGTGACGAATCAAACAAGATCCCACATGCCTATATTTTTTCTTATGTATAAATAACAATTAATGGTCAAAGTGTATTGGATGAATAGTGCCCAAAGTCAATATGTTACATCTAAAAAAACGGAGGGAGTAGATCTTTTAGCTGGAGATTAGGTGAAAACTTGCATTCAACCGGATTAGAAAAAAAAATCACAAAAAGATCCGAACTTGTGGAAAATATTGATTAGATAATTCCTCCATTTTTTTATTATATTTTTTTTTGAAAGATCCATTTTTTTATTATATTATCAAAGGAAAATGTCTGTATAAGAAAATTCGCGCAGCGTGAAAGACATAGGCCTTATATGATCTTAGCCCTTAGGATATAACTATATGTAAGAGAGAGAGTGTTCAAACCCTAAATTTCCCTTACCCTTTTTTTAAATCAAGGAAAATGCATGGATGATTTTATCCATGCTAAGCCCCTTCTCCCCTTTTATATTCAGTTTTTAGTTCATTTTCTAGTTTTGTTGAATAAATTAGTCTTTATGAGATTTTTTCAAACCCTGTTATGGGGATTTTAGTCTCTGTGGTGGAGATCTCCATCTCCCCTGTGGGAGTTGTGAGTATGGTTTTTTTTTTATTTTAGGTATGAGAAATTGTTCTCATTGGTTGAAGTTCGAGACTCAACATGAAGGTATTGGAATCTCGGATGCGATCAACATGGCTCGATCAAGAATGTTCTTCCCAAACTATGTCAGAATGATAGACTTCCTCATCAATAGCCGCTTGATTCAAAGAATATGAAAATGCTTATTTGTATTCCTCGATCCTGGTTCATTATAGTTTATTCGAATACGAATTTGATGTAACATTGTTTGATTGTATCTTGTTTTTCTTTAATACCTATTGTAGATGTCGTTTGGCCTTCAATTAATGAAATTTCTCTTTAAAAAAAATGTAAGAGAGAGAGCCATTTACATATGTTAATTATTATTTTACAACAACTTAAAAAAGAAAAGTGCGGGTTTCACAAAAAAAAAAGGAAGCCAAAAAGTGTGAGCCTTTGATGAAAATAATATACCGGAGAAAGTAGTTTAGTGCATGTAATCTTCTTCTTTTTTTTGTTGAAACTGTAAATGTGTAATCTTTAGTTGATTTTTATGTAGATAGACGAACATTGTCACTTTATTTAGGTCTTTAACAAGTCCCAAATTCAGGCGTCATGCCTCAAGTTGAGAGACAACACCAACTATATATGCTGGGATGCTGGCTCTACGATCATAATAATACCTCGAGTCGATTATATATTATAAATGTATGTTTCCAATATTTGTTCCCTTTTATGATTAGTCCTTTTGTTTTTGAGGGGCTTTTATGATTAGTCTTAATGCCCTTTCTAGACGACCAAAAATATAATCTCAGTTTATATGAAGAAAATTAATATTTTAAAATAAATAAGGGAATTTAGCATAAATATTAGAAAAGATATAAAAGATTAGAGTTATGCATGAATTGGATAGTGTCGGCCCATGTGTTGGGCCAATGGACCACGTCTGGTCGAGTCGGGTGAAAATTGTGTCGGGCTGGGATCGGGCCAAAATTTGAAAAGGGTAGCCCACCCGACTCAATTACCTCATTTTTTTCATCTTTGATTGAATTAAATTGAGAAAGCGGAGGGCAAGCCGGCCAGCCCTTTGTGCTCATGCCAGGCTCGGGTCAAATTTTGAAAATGATGTCCATGAGCGGCTCACATCCCATAATAGGACCTCTCATGCCGGGCCGACTCTGTAGCAAGCTTGTGTCGGCTCGACCTATGCAGAACTTTGTGAAGGACTAATATGTTAGCCACAAAACAAGTTAATTGCAAATTAAAATGTGCCATAGAAAAGATAAAACTTGACCTTAATTTTATGTATTTATGCAGTAAGTATTATCTAGTCATTCAACCTCTATCATGTCTTTAGGCTTTAGCCATAACAATAGCACGAATTCGATGTATGACATGATTGACATCCTTCAATGGGTCAATATTTTCTCTCACTCATGACTCATTAAACGTGATGAACACACGATCATATTGTAATATATATATGTGTGTGGATATTGTGGGAAGCCCGATGGATCTTCCAAGCACGTAGTGATACGCTTTCCTACAAGAATTTTACCGACCCACTATGATCAACGAGTTCACGGTAAACCCTTGTGAGATACGAAGAATAAAACAATATAGATCGGTTGATGACAATCTCTATTCACTACAATGTGTTTGAAGGATGTGTTTTACTATGAACAAGGAGAGAAATCTAGAAATAATTCTCCTAAGCAAGTATATGAATGTTTTTAACTCCATTCCATATGTGATATCCTCCTATACATACCATGGGAAGATATACAGAAGAAAAGAATGAAACCATGCATCTCTTCACGCGAAGAGACATACACCAATTCGCGAAAATATGCGTCTAATCAATATGGTGTGCGCGCACCAGTTCCTGCAGAACAAAAAGTTCGAGGCAGGAGGTTTGATGCGTGCGCACCGTTGTACGAGGTGCGGGTGCACCGTTGTGCTAGGTGCGGGCACACCAAACGCCATGTTTCGCTTCATTTGTTTTCCTTCGTTTCATCAAGCAACATAACTCCTAAACGTAATATTATCACACATCACCAACGGACAAATTTGACTATAAATGTTCCAACACACATAAATGCATAAGACTAGTTCTAGTAGTTGAACAGTATAGACCCTTAAGAATCTAACAATCACTAGTAGAATAATTGCTTATTGCTGCGGTAGAATTACTGCGGTTGTACCTATACGCAGCAATAAACCACGTCAAAAGAAAAGGAAAAATTCAAAAATCAACCTATTGTTGCGGTTCTGGGTGGAAACTGCAGCAATATATATCAACGGTAATTTTTCAAAATTATTTAACTGATTTGACCAGACCTATTGCTGTGGTTTTTGCCCAAAACCGCAGCAATAGATTAAAATATTATTATTTTAATAAAATTTTAATCTATTGCTGCGGTTGATACACAAAACCACAACAATGGTTGATTTTATAAATAAAAGAGGCACTAGGGTTTTATTTCACTCAATGTGGGCGGCGTTCTCACTACTCCCTCTCTCACTCTCACTGGTTTTCGCCCTCACTGGTTCGCACTCTCACTCAGTCTTCTTCTCTCTCACTCTGATTCTTCCTTCCTCGCTTTCTCACTGTCTCGCTCTCTCACTGGTTCGTTCTCTCACTCGTTCTCGCTCCCTCACTCGTTCTCCGGCGCCGTCATCATCATCTCAGTCGCCTTTCCTCCCTCTCACTCCATTAAAAACTAGCCATTCGAGTCCATTAAAAGCTTTCGGCTTTCGCTAGCCGTTCGAGTCCATTAAAAGCTCTCAGTCGCCGATCCTATTGAAAGGGAGGAAGAAAGCAAACGGAATCGGTGACCATTAGTTACTCGGCGGCGGCAGCGCTGAAGATTAGTTTGGCTCGAGTTTTCAGATCTGAAATTGATGTTTTTTTTTTGCGATTTATCCTAGCTATGGTTTTATTTATCAGATCAAAGATGAAATCACAATATCATTTATTTTTTTCATTTTCGATCTGAATTTTTGTTTACTTTTTGGCTTATATCTTAGTTTAGGTTTTTTTTTCAGACATAGGATATTTTTTTCATCCATTGTTGTTTGTAAACATCTTGTGTGATGTTGGTGAAAGAATTTCATTGTTTGATTAGAATTCTGTTGTATGTTATTATGTTTCTCTTTTTAAGTATTGTGATGAGATAATTTTTTTAGCTATTAGACTTTACAACAAATCACATAAATAGTCAGAATTTTATTAAAAGTAAAAAAAAATTACAGGCCTACTGCTGTGGTTTTGGGAAGAAACCGCCGCAATATCTTACCCTATTGCTGTTGAATCTTCCCAAAACAGCAGCAATATACCTGTTTTTTTTATTAAAAATAACCTATTGTTGCGGTTTTGGGAAGAAGCCGCAGCGCCCTTAATTGCGGTGCGACTAAAACCGCGACAATAGGCCATTTAATGACCGCCAGATAGACCTGGCAAAGTTGGTCCTGATCCGAAAATCCGGTCCGAAATATCCGATCCGTGGTCCGATCTGGGTCCGAATCAGACGGTCCGAACATTGGTCCGAATCCGAAACGATCCGGTCCGGTCCGAATCCGGATCGAAATAATTTTGATCCGAAACTCATCCGAAATCCGAATGATCCGATATGATCTTGCTTGATCCGAAATCAATCCGATCCAAAGGTAACCCGATCCCAAAGCAATCAAAAATTATTGGTTTTCAGTAGGCTTTGATCCGAAGTACCCGAAATTGACCCGTTTAAAAAAAAAAAACGATTATCACAAGTACTCTTTAGCACAAGTTCTATGCAAATTAGTTATGTATACCTTTAGAAAGTACGAAAAGTAGCAGTTCTATATATACTTAACAAAAGCTCATAGTAAAAGAAACCATCAGACCAAAAACGTAACAACTCCATACATAATAAAGATGAGACAATCCACCATCCGATCCACAACCATCCGATCCGAAAAGCATCCCAATCCGATGATGATCCGAAACATAATCCGAAATTCGGTCCGATCCGAAACGGTCCGGTCCGGTCCGAATCCGGTCCGAATATAACTTGATCCGAAAACGGTCCGATCTGAATTGGTCCGGTCCGAATCCGATCCAATTGGTCCGATTGCCAGGTCTACCGCCAGAATTCAATATTTTTCCACTAGTGTTAGTTTTACTGAATGGGGGCATTATTAGAGTTGTTTTTGACATAATTCTTGTACTGCCACCTAAATTTTCAAATGCCAGTCCATTTCTACTTGTTTATGCTCTGAAAGTGATGTATGTACTTCAAAAGATCAAAATAAAGAGAGAAAACAATGAAAAAGTAGTTAAACTTATTCTGAACCAAAATAGTTAATTTGGGTTAGATTATATAGTTCCTTTGAAACCTTATCAGCCTGCACATACAAGTCTTCATTGGAGAAGAGCCTAGCCACATGCTAACATATAATTGAATAAGGTCACATCTAAAGACAATCAGTAAGTGAAATAACCCATTAGATCACTTATGTGTTAGCACTTTTTAATTTGAATTACAATATGTAGTTCCTTCGAAACCTTGTGAGCCAGCACGTACAAGCCTTCACTAGAGAAGAGTATAACCACATGCGAACATATAATTATGTAGGGTTAATTACATCCTTAAAACAATTAGTAATAGGTAAAGTAACCCAGTATACTCGTATGTCCTCTTTTTTCAATGTGAGACTCACATGTCAGTTTTCTTCTGTAAAGGTTGCAACACACAACCTCTTTGAGCTTTCTTTAGTTCATGCTCTAAACAGATTTTCTAATGAATTTCTTCAAAATAACGGGCTCTTCCTTTTTGGAACTAATATATATTTCCTCCGTTTCACAATAAGTGAAACATGTAGAAAGTTGGGGCTACTTAGGAATGTAGAGAGAGAAAGTTGGGCCATAATAAAGTAGAGTGATGAAAAAAAAGTTGTGGTCGCACTCTTATTTTTTTGAGAAGATATTTGTAATAAGAGTGAACTTTTTTACCATTTAGAATTGGCCGACTTATCATGACTATTCGAAATAAGGAAGTGTTTCACTTATCATTGTGAAACAAGAGGTAGTATAATTGACCATGATCTTCTACCGCTCGGATATACCCATAGATATCTATAATGGGCCTGCACCACATAGACAATCACTGAAGAATAGACATATTTGCTAGTCATCCTCCTTCTCCTTCTCCTTTTCAATCTGGGACTTACATAGTTACATGTGCCTTTTCCTCTCAACAAGTGACTTTTGTAATATTCGCATACTCTACTTTGATCTTTTTTCTTAACTAATACTTCCTCCGTTTCAAAATATCTGAAACGTTTGACTTTTACACTATTCACACACTGCCAATTGATCGTATTTTGTGAATGCTACATAAGAGAAATAGTCATTTGGGATCTTGTTATATTTTACCTTGACATATAGTTTCAAAATATCAAATTTTATAATTTTGACTTATTAGGAATCAGAGATATTAATAATTAAAGTTACGTATCGGCAAACGTACCTGGAGATATTATATTACAAGTAATATGAAGTAGAGGAAGTATATAAAAAAATATTATATAAAATGATACTGGAATTATCTCAATGTATATTTATGAAATATCACTATCCTTCCATCTCTAAGTACTTACTACATCATTGTGGGGGAAAATTAGGAGAGGAGAAAAAGGTGTGTTAAGGGTATGGTCATAACTTAGGGTTACAAGATTGAAGGGATGTTAATAGGTAAAGGGGGGACGAAGGGGAGTATGGGTAATTTAATGTTGGTCATGATTATCAAATAGAAAAATATAGCAAGTAAAAAGAGACATTCATAATCCATATATATAAATAATTTAGGGCCCGTTCGGCATCAATGTAAGTTTTCAGTTTTTGGTTTTATGAATACAAAAGTCATATGATATAAGGGGATAATAAACTTAAAATTAATCATACTTATACTAAACATGTCAATTTTGAAAACTGACAACTAAAAACTGGAAACTACTTTTTCTGGTTTCCATATTTTTGTTTTTGGTTTTAAAAAAACTGAAAACTGAAAACAAAAAACGATAACGAACGAGCCCTTAGCAAGTAAAAAGAGACTTAAAAATAAGCCGTTTATATTTTTTTTCAAAAATAAAATTGAAGATACTAGCAAATAGTCAAAACTATACATTAGCAAACATTTAAGTCGTCGTAACTTAAAGGGGAAAAGGAGATACAAATTAAAGGAGTGGATAAGTTTGATATAGGCAATCACCCATTGGGATAAGCATGTGAAGCATGGATGGTCAGATGGTGTGGTACAACAGGTGGGGTTCATCATCTAACGAGATGTTTCAGTTGGATTCTAATGGTTTGTAAATGGAACTACCAACTGATTACTAACTAGGGAGTTTGGAAGTTTGGAAGTTTGATACTGGACAGAGTTATTTGGTACTAGAAATTATTAATTGGTAATAGAGATGTTTTAATTAACCGTTCTGGAAGTACTAGAAAGCGAATAATCCTAATATCATGTTACTTCTCACTTTTACAAAACACTAGCAATTTATGCACGCGATGCGTGCGTGAATTTAAAGTTTTGTACTTTAGTTTTTAAATCTAAAGATTACTTAATAATTTTTCATAGGATTACATTATATCATATCACCCCTTTCCTTTATATTAAAGAGTTATGCACGTGATACATATGTCAACTTGTTCATGATCAATCTCCTCAGGAGGGTTTTTTCCGTTCCCTCAAGGCTTTCTCCTTGGGAGGGTTTTTTCCGTTTTTCTTCTAGGGTTTCTCCTTGGGAGGGTGTTTTTCCTAGTCTCCATCGCTAGGTTTTTCTGTTCTTTTGAAGGTCTTTCCTTCATTCTTTACCTTTCTTTCTCTTTCTCTTTCATCTCTTTTCTTCTTGGCCTCAATTGTGAATTTTTTGTAGGGGCTTCCACTGTTGTTCATACCGGTGATAAGCCCCAAAATCTCCTTTAATTTAATTGCTTCCAAATAAGTATATCCCATCCTTAAGATGGTATTTATTCAAGTGTGTTCAATTTCTTTTTTGGTTGGTCTGATGAAGAAGGAAGATCTAACAATCTCTATCTCTGTAAGAATCTAGAAGACCACAAAATTATTTTCACCTAAACGACTATGCATCAGCAGAAGTTAAGTCGAATCAGAGCGAACTCACATATTGTATTGCTTCGGATGAAGTTTTTTATTAAGGCTATTTTTACTGTTTTTTCACCATATACCCCCGAAAAATCGGAAAATTCTCCATATACCCTCAATGTTTCAGATATTCACCATATATCCCCAAAGTTTTCAAAACTGTGCACCATCTTCCCTTTTTCTAACGGACGTTAACTTGCTGTTTGCGTTATTTACAATTTTGCCAGTATTAACCCCTAACCCCTAAACCCTAACCCTAATCCTAACCCCTAACCCTAACCTACCACCCATCCACCTACTACCCCACTAGCCTAGCCCCGCACCTCCTCCCCCTCCCCTCTACCCCCGCAGCCCCCATACGTACCACCCACCCACCCACCACCACCACCTCCCCCACCAACACCATCCGCATCCCCATCCCATTTCCGCGGTAACCCCCACCCTCCCGCAGCCGCAGCCCCACCCCACCCCCACCCCCTCCCCCCCGCACCCTTTCCCTCCCTCGTACCGCAACTGCCAACCACAACGAGCAACACCCCACCACCGCAAACGTAAACCACAAATTTCGAACTTGATTTTGTCCACAAATTTTGAAACCCTAAGTCACAAAGATTTCACCTACAATTCATGTAATTGATAAATAATTTTGATGAGAATTATGGACCATCAACCAAGGTTGGGTGGCGCATCGATTTTCGACGCAGCCATGGTGGTTTCGGTGGTAGTGCGTGAATGGTTGATGCGGAGTTAGGCGTGGTGTGAGAAAGGGAAGCGAAGAGAGCCGCGGTGGTGCCGGGCGTTTTGCGGCGAAGTATGGATGTTTTTGCCGGCGAACGGTGGGGAGTGGGGAATCGGTGGTAGGGAGTGGGTTGTCCCGTGCGGGTGGGTTACGTGGGGGAGCTGGGGGATGCGGGGGTCGAGAGTGGGTTGTCTCGCGTGGGTGGGCTACGTGGGATCTTTGCGGGGGGAATGGGGTGGGGGTGGTGGGGGCTGCGGGGGGGGGGGGAGGGGGGGGGTGGGGGGCGGGGGGGGGGGAGGTGGTGGTGGTTAGGGTTAGTGTAATACCTCTCATGATTGCTTTAAAGGGATTTAGCAGGCTACTCAATCCAACCAGATGCATCTTTCTTTTAGGGAGCTTATTTCCTTATTTACTCCATAGTTAAGCGTGCTTGGCTGGGAGTAGTCCAGGGATGGGTGACCTCCTGGGAGGTTTCTCAGGGTGCGCATGAGTGAGGACAAAATGCACCGGAAGAACTTGTGTTGGTTATTGAGGACAGTTGTTGGCCCTGGATGCGCATTGGTGACGATAGACTCGACTCCGTATGGGTCGAGTGTTATAGTTAGGGTTAGAGATAGGGTTAGGGTTAGGGTTAGGGGTAAGGGGTTAGAGGTTAGGGATACGGTTAATAATGGCAAACTCATAAATAATAGTAACGGTGAGTTAACATCCGTTAGGAAAAGGGCAGATGGTGCACAGTTCTGAAAACTCAGGGGTATATGGTGAATATCTGAAACATTGAGGGTATATAGTGAATTTTCCGATTTGTCGGGAGTATATGGTGAAAAAACCGTTATTTTTTATCGAATCTGCTATGTATCTAGTTTTAAGGTGTTATGTACTTCTGTTGGAATTTTTGATTTTTCAGGAATTGATTGTAAGTGCCATTTGGCTATCTCTTATGAATGAAATATTTTTTCTCTCTGTCAAAAAAAAAACTTATTCATCATCAACACATACTTTTTCATGATCTTTTAGGCTGTAATTGAAAAAAAACAACGATTTCGTACATGACAATGTTTAGAGGGATTAAACGCAATATGTACGGATTAATAAATTGCCAATTTTTCGACTGTATTTCAACTTGAAATTTTTTGATAGTTGTTAGATACACGAATTTCACAAAGTGGAACGATCTTGTTATAGGGGTGGCGAATTATGAATGTTTGTTATGTACGAATTTATTTCGATTGTAATTCAAATTTTAAGTAAAGTAATGGTGTTTGTATTGTATGGAGTAATATTTTTGAATTGTAGCCAAAAAAAAATTTTCCTTCATATAACAACTTTCCTCATTACTCAAAAATTTGTAATCAATGTTATATGGAATGTTTTTTCAAACTTGTATTGATTGACAATATAATTATGTCAAATAGATAATTATTTGACTTATTGAATATCGTTGATTTTTTTCTTTTTCAAAATTTATTCTTTATTATTAATTACATGATTTATTGTTTGAGTAAGGGTATGGGGTCATTTCATGTGGTCACCATTTGCTCCCCCCTTCCCTTATATAATAGAGATTTACATATTTCAAGTTATATATTACAATACCAAGTATAATAAAAAATTTAAAGTGAAATAATTGACATGTGATGAATTCGAGTACTATCGAATTCGGACAATAACCGAATTAGGTTTTGTTACAGTTTAGTTTCAGTTCATGTCAGTTTCAATTCCAATTAGATTCAATTTAAATCAGTTTCAATTCAAACCAACTCAATTAATTAATTAGTTCAATTTCAATTTAAATTAGTTTGACTACAGATTAGTTTAATTTAGTTTATCGATCAAATTATCAGTTTTTTTGCAGTTAATTTAAGTTTCAATTTTATTTTTAGTTTAATTGCGTTCAGTTTTAAGTTTTCCATTTGCGGTTTATAGTTGCAGTTCAACTTTTTTCAGTTGATCTCAATTACAGGTGACTTTTAGTTCAGTTCAACCGGTAGTTTATTAACCAAACTCATAGCTCTATTCTCATAATACTAGCTTTTTTTTAACTCTATTACTCTAATATGACTGATTTTATTAAATTTTGAATCAGTATTACGAACTGTTTTGTTGATACTAGATTTGGTTTAATGGATACCCTGGAGGCTAGTAGTACAATATGCTCTTATGATACTAATATTTTAGTGATACCAATAATATTTTTTTTGGTAGTAATAAATTAATTGATACTAGAAATTATTTATATGATATTCCTCGCAGTACTAAAAATATCATCTTGATACTACAATTTATCTTGGATTTGAAAAGATTACCCTTCATTAGAGTCCAAATTTATCTCCTCCAATAAGTGGTGGAGACATATCCAAGGGCAAGTAGCTAGGTCGAACGCATTGAGAAGTCATATTGAGGGCTGGCATGATTTGCTTGTCTTAAATTGAAGTTGGGATAATCATCAGAATGTCCTGCATGTGTGCTGTTGCGCGATACTGTACGCTAAAACCATGCACACGAGGACACCGCCTTGATGTTCAATTCACACCAATGATATGGAAGCCTTGGAGGCCTAGTGGCCTACCAAATACGATTGGCAATCCTTTCGTTTTGCCCATTTCACACCCAAACATTTCTAAAGAAAATTACCGAAATGCCCCTACTCCTAGGGCCATCGCCCTCCACCTCGGGAGTTGACCTAAATACCCTATTTTATTGGAATTCACAACCACTATAAATAGTGCTTTCCATCGCCAAAAGGTATTCAATTCTCACCTAAAAAGCTAGAGCATCTCTCTACAATTACCGCTTTCTCTCTCTACCTCACCATCGACTGGAGCAGCGTCGGAGGGCGTTCCCTAAAAACCCCGAGGTAGTTTTTCGGTGTGCTTTGGAGTTCACCTACTAAGACCATCGGATCTCCCGTACTCTCTCAAGCATTCGCTTGGCATCCCCTTCATCTTTACTTAAGGTTTCTTGACAGATTCAGTTTGGCGCCGTCTGTGGGGATACAACAATCTCAAGCCACAACCGAGAGCCGAAATGGCACCGCTCCGCCGAAACCGTAAAGCTCCTCAGCTAGAACCTAATCCACCTTCTCATCGCACACCCACTGTTGAGACACTCGACCCTCAGGAGGATGAGAGCCCTACGCCTCCGCCAGAACATGGGCCTCAGCCTCAGCCAGCTGGACCCCCTCACCCACAACCTCCTCTGCCCGCTGAGCTCCAGAGGATAGCGGATCAGCTAAACCAAAACATTGAACAAAACCTAAGGGCCATGTTAGCTACTCTTCAAAATGGGGGACAACCACAGCCTCAGCCTCAGCCTGAGGGGGAGGCGAGGGAAGAAGCCTCTCGAATGCAGAGATCAAATGCTGCTGGACCTCCTCAGCCCTCGGCTCGGAGGCATGAACAACCGAGAGAGCAAAGACCCCCTCAGCTAGCTCGAAGACCCCCTCAGTCAGCTCATAGACTCCCTCAGTCAACCCATAGACCCCATCGGTCAGAACAGAGACTGCCTCGGACAGAACATGGGCAGAGGGACGCTCGCCGGACAATCGAAGAGAACCGACTCCGTAAGGGGCAAATGGATGCCCGCGAAATCCTAAATAGGAAAGAAGCTTCAAGGGCACCCCCATCAAGACGCGAGCGTGAGCCTGGTCAGCCCCACTCTCCTCGCCGGGAGCGAGAAAGGTCCCCCCCTCACTCGCCCAGACGCCGGGAGGATGAATGGGACTCGGCCTCATCTCAACCACGCAAACGTGGGGACCCCCAGATGGTCAATAGAGGTGTCCCGAACTTCATGTCCCCCCTTCAAGGAAAGAAATCATGGACACCCCCAACCCAGGCAAAGTGAAAGTGCCTCCCATCGAGCAATATGCAGGCTCGACGGACCCGGCTGACCACATGGCCTCATACAAAGCGCAAATGAGTGTGCAAACGGGTTGCGAGGCGGCATGGTGTCGCTACTTCCCAACCACACTCAAAGGATTGGCGCTTAGCTGGTTCTCAGAGTTGTCTCCCGGGATCATCACTAACTTCTCAGTGCTAGAAGCACTCTTTCTTCAGCACTTCATTGCGGGGAGGAGACACAGGAAGACTAGCATCCATTTGATGTCGGTCAGGCAAGAGAACAATGAGAGTCTGAGCGATTACATCAAGAGGTTCAACGAAGAGTCGCTAAGGGTGTCAGACCTCCAAGATGGGGTAGCATTCACTGCGCTTATGTCTGGGCTCTTACCGGGCAAGTTCCGTTGGTCCTTGGCGGAAAATGAGGTCACTACATTCACGGAAGCCATGACCCGGGCACAAAAGTTTATACAGGCCTCTGACATTTGTAAGCCAAGCAACGACAACTCGAGGAAGAGGAAGGATGACAAGGGTCTTGCGGATCACCGCAACGGCCGAGATCAGACCAAGGCTCCTCGATCCAACCCCCAGCCTAACCGGTCCTCCGCTAGTAGGGAGGATTCCCGATTTAACAGAAACCAAAGGGAGATTTACTTGGACCTCAAAGAGAAGTCAGTGTTACCAAAGCCACCCCCCATTAAGACCTCCAACACTCGACGGGACAAACGATTATGGTGTGAGTACCACAAGGAGTGCGGTCACACCACCCGTGATTTTCGCTCCGATTAATCGGCGTGGGGCTAATTGTTTGGGCCCATTTCATGGACCAGCCCATTTCTAGCAAAATTACCGAAATGCCCCTACTCCTAGGGCCATCAGCCCTCCACCTGCTGGAGTTGACCTAAATACCCTATTTTATTGGAATTCACAACCACTATAAATAGTGCTTGTCCCATCAGTCAAAAGGTATTCAATTCTCACCTAAAAAAGCTAGAGCATCTCTCTCTACAATTACTGCTTTCTCTCTCTACCTCAATTACTGACTTGAGCGTCGGAGGGGCGTTCCCGGAAAAACCCCCGGGGTAGTTTTTCAGTGTGCTTTGCAGGTTCACCGGCGTTAAGACCATCGGAGCTCTCGTACTCTCTCAGCATTCAGTTGGCATCCCCTTCATCTTTACTTAAGGTTTCTTGACAGAAACACTTTCAAAAAAAAATACGATTGGCAATTAGTCTATTCATCTATGATCTATGATAGGAAATGCTGTTACGCTCTTGAATTTAGCATTTAGACAACATTTTTAGGATTAGTATTTTAGTAATCATCTAAAAGTACCAATGGTTTGTGGAGTATATGTAATATGCTTTGATACTTTTTGTGCTCATAAATGTAAACGCACTCTACAATAAAATGAAGTTGAAAGGTCGTTATTTACTTTTCTCATTTTTAGGACAAGGTTTGCTCGCCAAGCATATGTATAGATAATCTTCACTTTCTCCTTACATCACTTCATGATTTAAACAAATTATTAGATCAAATCATCTAATCAAATGCTCTAATATGGGTCATAGAAAAGTGTATTTAGCATATTAACCAATATATATAAACCATACACATGCATTTATGCACATGAAAGGCACGAGCCAATACTATTTTGAAGTAACACGATAACACCCTAGCAAAAACATGAAAACCTTACACTCAATGACACAAAATTTAATTAGCCTCAACTATAACCATCGACACAAACTTGACACACAAATAAAAAGTATCTCAAGCTTGAAAACATGAGACAACCTTTAGCACAAAATACTAAAATATGCATTTTTGCCAAACCAGTACAACACTAATTAAACACCAATATAAGCAACCTGACCAACACCCTCGTGATAATTACAAAACTCGCATCTTAAGAAAAACTAACAAGTCTTCCTAATTGAAATCTTTCACCTTTTGTTGTTCCCAACTAAACAACAATTGTCCCCAAAGCCTCCTTTTATATAGACGATGAAATACTTACCGTACCCGAGTTGAACTAAGAGACAACTTTAACATCTAAGATATAGAATATTTGAATGATTAGGAAAAATAATTAGATTATCCCTAAACTAATAGCAATACTATAGGAAATAATATACACAAAAATCCTAAAACGAACATAATAAAATAAGGGAACACGTTACCACAGAGGCAATAAATTAACCACAAACTGCCAAAACGACACCGAAAGAGGCAAGGAGCAAAAGCTCCTAATTACTAGGAGTGGACACTCCATGCCTTATGTCTCCGTTTGCTAGCTTTGAGCGGATGCTCCAATTTTTTTATTTGTTTTTTCTTTGCCTACGTGTTTCACCATGACCCCTCCTGTTAGGACTCTCTATATAAATTCAATATATAGTAGGATTATGATACCGAGTTTGGTTAGGACTTTGTCCTTTAAGTTGTATAAATATGATTGTGGTGGAATAAAGAAACGACGAGAGAGAGATTAATCTAAAATTAACATGGTATCAAGAGCCAATACCTAAAACTCTCGAATTTTTTCACTGGACCTTTTAATCCCCGACCATCTCGACGGCGTCTCCTCCACCTACGCCCCTCCTCACCTATAGCCGTGGCAGCAGGCGTGTAATCATGCCTGAGACATCTGAATCCAACCCTTTAAGCCTGATCCGGTATATTTTTTAGGCTCCAATGACAACCCAGGTAATCTAATTACCCCCATACAATTGAAAGAAGACAATTTTGATGAATGGTCGCGTGCGATTCTCACGTCCTTGACCGCCAAACGCAAGCTCGGTTTTATTGATGGTACAATTCCGAAGCCTACTTCTCCCGAACGACTTGTGGATTGGAGTACCATCCACTCCATGCTTGTTTCTTGGCTGTTGAATACTATCTCACCGCCTCTCTGTTGTACTGTCTCGTTCTATGAGGATGCGCATGAACTATGGAAGACTTTAAAGGAGCGCTTTTGCGTTTCCAACGGCACCCGCATCTGTCAATTAAAATCACAGATTAGTGACTGTAATCAGTTGCCCGGCGAATCTCTCGCCACCTATTACGGGCTTATGACACGTCTCTGGGATGAATTAGCATCACAGGAAATCGAGCCGCCTTGCTCGAAGGGGGGCTCTCACTGTGAGGTCGCTCAATTTCTAGCGCAACTTCGCGCCCATGACAGGCTTCACCGATTTCTGATCGGATTAGACGCCGCCTACGGACCGGTTCGTTCGAACCTTCTTGCCCAGGATCCACTACCCACTGTGGCCCGCGCATACCAGTATGTGGCTCAAGAGGAGAGGTTGCGGAGGCCTTCTGCCTCGTCCTTACCAGTGCCAGGAGACGCCTTGGCATTCAAGACTGAGATCCGTCACAAGGGTCATGAAATACCCCTGCACTGCACCCACTGCAACAGGGATGGTCATGACACGAGTGCCTACTTTCAGCTCATTGGCTACCCCGAATGGTGGGTGGATCGCCCTCGTGGTACTCGTGGTGGGCACTCGGCGCGGGGAGGCCGCGGAGGCCTTGGAAGACCTTCAGGGGGTGCGCCCGTGGCTCGAGCCAACAAAGCCACCGCACCTCAACAGGACAGCAGTGGGGCATCCTCGACTACCACTCAACCCCGTGACGCCGCCAGTGCTGGCCTTGCCGGTATCACCACGGAATAGTGGCAAAATTTACTTGATTTGTTGAATTTACCAAAACCAAAGGACCGCTTGAACGATAAGTGTAGTTGGATTTTAGACACAGGGGCAACACACCACGTAACGGGCACCTTTTCCTTTTTACATAATGTAAGGAAAATTGATGATTGTCCTGTGGGTCTGCCCGACGGTAGTACAGCTGCAGCAACGTATGAGGGAGATGCCTTACTCCCCGGGCACTTAAAACTTGTTAATGTCTTGTTTGTGCCTACTCTTGACTGCAACTTAATTTCCGTTCCTCAACTCTTAGATTCTGCAAATTGCATAGTTCAATTCACTAAATCATTATGTGTATTACAGGACCGCAGGACGAGGACGTTGATTGGAGCGGGTGAACGACATGATGAACTTTTCTTTTTTCGAGGTGTTCCGACAGTGAAGATTTTAGCAGTTTCTGGTATGGCATCTATTGATTTGTGGCATAAGCGGTTGGGTCATCCTTCGGAGAAAGTTTTGCGTCATTTGTCGTGTGTGCGTCCTTCTAGTATTAGTAGTTGCAATAAGGATGGGTGTGATGTCTGTTTTCGTGCACACCATCCTAGAACTAGTTTTCCTATTAGTGACAGTAGAGCTAGTCGAGTTTTTGAGCTTATTCATTGTGATTTATGGGGCCCATATAGAACAAAAGCTGCTTGTGGTGCTTCATTATTTTTAACTATAGTTGATGATTTTTCCCGCACTGTTTGGATTTATTTATTATATAATAAAATGGAAGTGGAAATTATGTTTCTGAATTTTGTGGCTTTTGTTGAACGACAATTTAATCAGACAATAAAACGTGTTAGAAGTGATAATGGAACGGAGTTTAATTGTCTGAAACCATACTTTCTACAACAAGGCATTATTTTTGAGACCTCATGTGTCGGTACCCCCAACAAAATGGACGAGTTGAAAGGAAACATAGACATATTTTGAATGTGGCGCGTGCTTTACGATTCCAAGCTCATTTGCCTCTGAAATTTTGGGGAGATTGTGTAAATGCTGCGTGTCACTTGATTAATCGCACCCCGTCTGCAGTTCTGGATTATAAAACCCCTTATGAGTATGTATATGGCAAACCACCCGTTATGAACACTATTAAAGTTTTTGGATGCTTGTGTTATGCATATAATTTACATCATCGGGGAGATAAATTTGTAAGTAGAAGTCGAAAGTGTGTTTTCGTTGGTTACTCTTTCACTCAAAAAGGATGGAAAGTGTTTGACTTGGAAACTAAATAATATTTTGTTTCTCGTGATGTTAAATTTATTGAGCATAAATTCCCTTTTCATTTACCTGAACCTTTCCCTGCCTCATCCCCTGGAGGGATGGTGATTGGTGAGGATGTGGGAGATGAGGAGTTCGACACTCCCTGTGCTGCGGATCCCGTGGGAGTTGAAGAGGACCCGCCTGTCGATGTTGGGGTTGAGCGTGTAATGACGCCACCCGAGGGTGCAGGGGGGGTCCTGCCGAGTACTGGGTCGGCCCCTGAGGCTCCGGTTGGGTCTCTACCTATGGAGAGTGATGTGGTGCCCGCACCAACTCGGAGTGAGGAGTTTCATGATGGGGGTGATGGATTAGAGAACATGGGGCGTGGTAGGCGCATGAAGATGCCAAATAAGCGCTTACGAGATTTTGTGACTCATACCGTTGTGCAAAAGAAAAGTTCATCTGCCCATCCATCTGCTTCATCAAAGTCCTCAGGTACTCCCTATCCTATTACACATTATGTTAGTGGTGAAAAATTTTCTGACAAGCATCGCAGATATCTAGCCGCTATTACTACAGGCACCCCTCCGAAATCATTTAAAGAAGCTATGAAGCATTCTGGTTGGCGAAAAGTCATGGCAACTGAAATCAAAGCTCTTGAAGATCAAGGTACCTGGGTTCTACAACCACTTCCTCCCGGCAAAAAGGCTTTGGGGAGCAAGTGGGTGTATACGGAGAAATACGATGAAAACGGGAAATTGCAGCGATTAAAGGCCAGATTAGTTATATTTGGACATCATCAGAAGGAAGGTATTGATTATAATGAGACTTTTGCGCCTGTTGCAAAAATGACGACAGTTCGTACTTTCTTGGCTATTGCAGCAGTGAAACATTGGGAGATTCATCAGATGGACGTTCATAATGCTTTTCTTCATGGTGATTTAGAGGAAGAAGTATATATGAAAATTCCTCCTGGGTTTCAGGACAAGAATACTAATCTGGTGTGCAGGATGAAAAAGTCGTTGTATGGTCTAAAGCAGGCACCTAGATGTTGGTTTGCAAAATTGGCTAGTGCTCTTAAAGCTTATGGCTTTCGGCAGTCTTATTCTGATTATTCTTTGTTCACTTTGACCAGGAACGCAGTTCAGCTGAATGTACTTGTCTATGTTGACGATATGATTATTGCAGGGAATGACCAGGAAGCTTTGCTGAACTTCAAAACTTACCTGGGAAAATGTTTTAAAATGAAATATTTGGGAGCTTTGAAGTATTTCCTGGGCTTGGAAGTTGCCAGAGGTCCACAGGGAATATTTATGAGTCAGAGAAAATATGCCTTAGATATTATTTCTGAGACTGGGCTTCTAGGTGCCAAACCTGCGGATTTTCCTATGGAACAACATCATCAGCTTGCCATAGCTGATGGACCTTTATTGGATGATGTAGAAAAATATCGCCGCTTAATGGGCAGATTGATTTATCTTGCTGTTACTAGACCTGATTTGGCATATTCTGTTCATATTCTGTCCCAGTTTATGCAAGCACCAAAAGTTGTGCATTGGGAGGCAGCTCTGAGAGTTGTCGATATTTGAAGAAAAATCCAGGCCAGGGCATTTTATTTCGTTCAGATAGTGCTCTCCGCCTGGAAGGATGGTGTGATTCTGATTGGGCTAGTTGTCCTATTACTCGCCGTTCCCTGAGTGGATGGTTTGCTCTGCTAGGATATTCTCCTGTTTCTTGGAAAACGAAGAAGCAGCCTACCGTATCCCGTTCCTCTGCCGAAGCAGAATATCGTTCTATGGCTGCTATCGTTTGTGAATTAAAATGGCTCAAGCAATTATTGGGGGACCTTGGAGTTCAGCATCCTGCAGGGATGAGGTTATATTGTGATAGTCAATCTGCTTTGTATATTGCCAAGAATCCGGTGTTCCATGAGCGCACCAAACATATTGAGGCCGATTGTCATTTTGTCCGTGATGCCGTGACTGCAGGGCTTGTCATTCCGTCTTATGTTCCTACCAAGTTTCAATTAGCAGATATTTTCACTAAAGCTCTTGGACGACTGGCGTTCGAGTTTCTATTGTCCAAGTTAGGTGTGCGGAATTTGCACTCACCAACTTGAGGGGGGGTGTTAGGACTCTCTATATAAATTCAATATATAGTAAGATTATGATACCGAGTTTGGTTAGGACTTTGTCCTTTAAGTTGTATAAATATGATTGTGGTGGAATAAAGAAACGACGAGAGAGAGATTAATCTAAAATTAACACCTCCTAAACCCACCACGTGTTTCCGAATCTAATCCCATATTTGAATTATTCGGCTTGCATATATGACATTAATACACTGTAGTAGTGTTGTGTTTGGTCTTCTCTTTCGCTTGATTTTGTATTGATTGTTGTTTTTCTTATTGTTTCGTTTGTTCTTGATACCAATATTGTTGTTAGCTAGTATTATAGCTTGTCCTTATAGTTTTCCTTCTACTACAAGGTATATGATCTTCTTGGATCTTACTTAGAATCTTTTTGGTGCTCATAGATTGGTAATAGGAGGTCGAGTAGTCCATTAATTAAGCTTATATGTTAGTCATTTTCTCTCTCTCTCTCTCTCTCTCTCTTCAATGTGGGGACAAGCTCACATAAAGATGTATACCTTAACATTTGTTAATTGGGTATATAATCCATGAGAAATTATATATTCTATGTACTAGTAAAAGTAGTAGTCATATTGGTAAGAATAAACAGGTTGAAAATATGTTGTTCCACTTTTTTTTTTAGGGGCACGCGGTGGGGTGGGGAGACACGATGCGTGACGCCCAGGCAGACGTGCCCTCGGCCTAATATGTTGTTCCACTTAATGAGTACAAATTATGTTGATTATGTTCGATTTGATCTATTTTGGATTTTAGTTCTTTTGTTCAACTTCAAGTTGATATATTCATGTTTACAGTCAATGAAGTTATTATAGTAATGGATCTTTATTATCCAGATTCATTTTTAAGCTGAGTTGTTCTGGTCAATGTGGTCAAAATTGAATCTTGTAACTTTTGTCAAAGTTTTTTGGGGAATTAGATTAGGTTATTGAATCTAAATAGATTTTACAAAACTTAATTATATCTATCCACTTATATATAGAATGTGCCAATTTTAGAAGGAGTTTATCTTATTAGTACATTTCTTCTTAGAAAGGCAATATGGTCAGTCGCTTATCCATATTAGATTGAGGTGGCATTAAAGATCATATATATATAGAGAGGAAGTACATAGAATTTTGATATTTTCGACGAACTGTTTTAAAGGACAATGAGAAATTTATTTTGAATATTTCAAGGGTTTTTTTTACAGAATATTCCTACATACCTAGCTAAAAAGTCACCAACTATTAGCAATTCTATAAATAGATCAATAATTTATTCATTAAACTTAACACTTAACGTGCATCTCATACAAACTTAAATAGATGCTAATAACTACCCTCCAATTAAGGGCACCCATCCTGTGCCATATATGCTCTGCAGCCTTGTGACCTTAGTGGGGACTCCATTTTGAGGGTTGGGAATTTTAGAACCACACAAACTCCCTGCATAGTATGCCAAACAGCCAAAGGCTCTTGAACAAAACCGTAAGAGCCAAGGGGACACTAAAGATGGTTGTCAATGTCATGTTCATGGGTATCCAATCCATTTCTTTTATTTGGTTTGGATGTTATGAAAATGCACAAATATATGGGTTAGACCAAACACTCTATCTAAGTGTTTTTTTTTAACCTCACATCACTTTCATATTGTAGAGTCCCATCTATCTTCTACTTTTTTGCTCTAAGATCTAGCACTTATGAACAATAATGGACACACCTAATTTAGTTTTGAGTAACAATCATATGATTAACCTAATAACAACAGCAAGGAGAAGAAAAGAGAATATAATTTACAATGTTGAGCATGCACATGAATGAAGTATGGGCTTCCACATGAACATTGGACCCACTTAGCCCTCTTTTATCTTACGTGGATGCTTCCATAAGGATGGTCCTTAATTAGCTTCTATTTGTTAAATGTCAATGGATTCTCATTAACTGTTTGGGCCCACTCTTATTATCCACATTTTGTGATAACAAGGTCACTGGCTCGCAACCTTTCCATGGGCATGAGACATTCTTTTTTTTTCTTTTTTGTTTATTCGACTAAGGAAAAAGCTATTAGAAGCTTCGAGTGTAGAATCATTACACCATCACTACTTACGCTATAACAAAAGTAACAACCCAACCCAAAACCTCCAACCTTTTTTCTCGCTTTCAACCACCTTCTCCAGCGACAACAGCGGAGCTTCCGAACCTCGACATCGGCGAGTTTCTCGCCCTAGATTTCCGACGTCATCTGTGGACCATCTTAGGGTTCGAAAATTCCAAGAAAAATACAAATTGTAAAACCCGTCAATTGAACCAAAAACACCTTGTCAATTGAACTCCAGTTTGTAGTGACTTGTTTAAGCTCTTCAGCATCTCGCTGCAAAAATCACTTGTACTCCATTGTAATTCTATAAATTGAAGAAAGAGAAACAAAGAAGTGACCAAAATACTAACTTTATTTATAGTTATCGAGGATCAGAAATCAGAAGCATCAACTTGCGCTAATGGCGGAAGATGACGGCGACGCCGCCTTTGACGCCGATGAATTCAGTTGTTGCGGAGAAAGCGACGGTGAAGACACGCTTGTTGGCATAGCGAGTTGATGTTGCAATAGATTAATTCCGCAATGCAACAAATTAAGTCGGTAAATCAACAAATCTAGATTGTTTGGTTGAAAAGGAGAGAGAAAGCGGTGATCCTAAGGCGCTTGCCGAGGAGAAAGGGAGAGGCTTTCTTGTCGACGGAGGTGGCAGGGCCACGGTGCAAAGGTGGTGGTGGTGTGGGTTTTCGAACTACAAAAATAAATCAATCTAGCAACAGTTAAAAATTGTTGCTATTCATAAGAAATTTATTGCCAACTCGAGTTGGCAACAAATTGGAAACAAAAAAGTAGTTGTTACTAAAAGAGTTGTTGCCATATGATTTTAGCTACTAAATTCAAAACAATTTTATTGCCATATCGCAACCATTCAAATATTGTTGCCATGTTGGGTTCCTATCACTAGTGGAAAAAACCGATTTGGGCCGGAACGGATGGGTCGGAACTGCTAAGGGGAGTGAACTGATCCAGTTTGGGCAGAAAATCGAATCAATTAATCAACTTAACTGATTTGGTTATGTGCCATAACCTGATCAATTGAGAGTAATTTGGTGTAAAAAAAATGTAGCCTACTTTCTACAGGCTGCAGCTATGTAGCCATCCAATCCAGCTACAACACCGGAAAATCCAGCCATATTCAACATTCGAAAATCCAAAAAAACAAAAAAAATTCAGATTCAACAATCCAGCCATATTAATAAAATTGCAACTTTGTTGCAAAAGAAATTACAACAAAATAATTGCATAGGA
Source organism: Beta corolliflora (assembly GCA_947648045.1). Taxonomy (NCBI): domain Eukaryota; kingdom Viridiplantae; phylum Streptophyta; class Magnoliopsida; order Caryophyllales; family Amaranthaceae; genus Beta; species Beta corolliflora. The sequence continues at coordinate 12,580 of CANSZD010002480.1, read as the reverse complement.
CGAAAAAAATTGCAGCCAAACAAATAAAATAAAAACAAATTAAATCAAACCCTAATTACAAAAATGAAACCATAATAACAAAAACGAAATTAATTCAAAGCCTGAATTACAAAAATGAAAATAAACGAAATCCTAATTACAAATTAAAACCAAAATTAAATCAAAACCCTAATTACGAAAACAAAAAATAAAGTGAACCTATAAACAAATAAAAACGAACCCATTTTCGCTGCTGAAGGAAACCCTAATCGAGAATCGAACGAGGAAGAGAGTTGTTCGTCTTCGTTGATGAATGCAACGAAATTCGAGGAAGAGAGTTGTTGGTCTTTGCTGGTGGCGTTTGGTCTTCGCAATGGCGAAAAGAGAGAAGGAGGGAATCACTGGTGAAGATGGAGAGAAGATGAGAAAGAGAGATTGTGACGTGGCGAGGCGAAGAGAGAGAGTGATTTTGGGTGATGGCAAGGAGATCGATTCTGGGTTGTGGCGAGGTTTGTCGTGCTGTGAAGTCGACATTTTCCCTTGCACGTCGAGGGAGGTAGTTATGCCGTTTGGCTTACAGGCTCTTTTTTTTTCGTCGTGGAGATGTAGTGGCTGGGTCATTCAGGATGGAAAGGAGGGAGAAGGAGAGAGGGTTTGGTAGGTGGGTGGTTGGGGTTGAGGAGGGAGAAGGGAAGAGGGAGATGGACAGAGGGTGAGAGAGGGTTGGGGAACTTAGGGTTGAGGAGAGAGAATGATGTTCATTAGGTCGTGTTTCATTTAAGGAGGAATGGTTGGGCCGGGCCTGGGGACGTTGGGCCTTAAACTTTTTGTCCACTAAACAGATCCGATTATAGGAGAACCGGATCAGTTAACCAAAACTGAGTTATGAATTGTTGCAGACTTACACTTTGACTAATGCACTATTCATATAACATGTGTTAACCTTTTTTTTTTTTGTTAATTGTTTGATAATATGAGAAATTCGCTTGGGCAAAGGAATAAAGAGGTGGAGAATCGGTTCACTTACAAGTAGCAACTGATAATAGTATGAGAAACTCCTTTAACTTATATGGTGGTACTTTGGTTCATTTTTCTTCGATATGGGATACAATTGATGTTATTTCAAAGAACAATAATATGATATATTGTTGCCACCGGCAATAAATCTGATATCTCTTTCCATATGTGTTTCTAAATGACAACAAATTGAAAAATATGATGTCAATTATGAACAAATAGTAAAATTAATTATTTCTAATGTCAACAAATGAAATATTGGTTGTCATAGTTTGTTGTAAATGACAACAGATTGGAAAAACGATGCCATCTAGCAACATATAGTAAGCTTAATTGTTTCTAATACCAATAAATCAAATATTGGTTGTCGTAGTTTGTTGCTAAATCACAAAAGATCGCAAATATGATGCCATCTAGCAACAAATAGTATAATTATTCGTTTCTGATGTCAACAAATCAAATATTTATTGTCGTATATAGTTTGTTGTTGAATGGCAACGAATGGAAAATATGATGTCATCTACCAACAAATAGTGAAACAACAGGTTTCCAATAGCAACAAATAAAAAATATGTTGCTTTCATTTGTTGGAAATGTAGTGTAAAAAATGTCAGTTTATGATAGGCAACGAAAAAATAATTTATGTGTTATTTATCAACAGTTCAAGAACTCGTTGCCAAAATAATACTCTAATTTTTGTAGTGTCGGTGGTGGGGTGGGTCAGTCATTCATTTGATGGTAAAGGGTGGTTGGGTGATAGTTGTAGACTAATTAAAAATGATATTAGATTAATAGAAAAATGATACAAATAAGTTTAAAATGACACATGTTTCTTGAAAAATGATACATATTTGGGGATGAAAATGATATAGAACAAAGTATAAAAAACACATTTGGGGAAAAATGATATAAATTTGGCTAAAAATGAGAGAAAAGTCAACAAAAATGATTATAAATGATATTAGTATGTATAATAACGATAAGGAAAAATTCACAACAATAATCCCAACTATGATCACTTTTCCCATATTAATCCTAACTACATGTTATTCCAGCATAATCCAAATTATATGAGTTGTCTTCCCAAATTAATCCATTAATTACCTCTTATAACCTATTTAGCAGGTTACCTCATCCACATGGCGTAAGATGGTTCGTAGATCATTTTTTTATTTTTTATTTCTTTCTCTCTTCCTTCCTCTCATTACCACCAACCCTCCCCTTCCACTAGCTCTCCACCGTCCGAATCCACCACACCACCTCCCCTCCCCTCCCCTGCCACCCCTCTCCTTCCTCGTCTTCTCCTACCACATCCTCAAATTATCTTACTGTCAAAATTCCTAAACTCCCCCGAATCCACTTTTTGTGCCTTTGCAACATCACCTCATCATCATTCATCTCTATACCTTTGCAACAACACCAGCAGCACGAAAAGGAGACAGAGTAGAGCACCCACGTCCCACATAACACCAGCAGCGGCGGCAAGAGTAATAGTCAACGAGAGGAGAGAGAGAAACACAAACAAAGATCGGCTTTCAAGACCGTGTCACCTACGAGGGACGACCCATCATCGGCTAGGACAACAACAACAAAAATCGCAGCACACCGGTGAAAAACGACAATAGCAGCGGCGGCACCAGCAACACACAACCAACGAGCGAAAAGGAGAGAGAACAAACCACTCCCAAGACAGGAGGAATAGGGCGAGACACCGGCACCGGGGATTCGACGAGCAAGATTTTACATTGTTTGGGGAGCAGTTTTGGGCATGGTGTTTCGGGTGGGATGTCGATGTAGTTGTGGGCAGTAATTGTGGTGGGTTTTTCTGGTGGGTTTGGGTGATTGTGGTTGTGATTGTGATTGTGGGTGTGATTGTGTGTGTGGTGGTTCCGGAGGGGGTGAATTCTTTGTGTTTGTTGTGTAAGTGGTGGTGGTTGTGGTTGTGGAATGATGGTTAACAGTGGGTATGGTGGTGTACGATGGTGTGTATAGTGGTGTTTAGTGGTGGTTAATGGTGGTTAGGTGGTGGGTGGTGGATTATTAACTTAACTAAATAAATTAAGAAAAGTTACAAAATTTACCTATTTAGTAGGTCACTGGTAAGCTGGGATCGTTTTGGGTAGATGCACCCCATAGTTTGGATTATACTGGAATAATCCTTAGTTGGGATTAATTTTAGAAGAGTGTCCATAGTTGGGATTATTGATGTGAATTTTTCCTAACGATAACATATATAAAAAGTTAAAAAATAATAATGAAAATAGGGAAAATGATACAAGTTTGTTGAAAAATGACATAAAAGTTAGTAATAATGATATAATTTCTCTTATCAATGATATCAGTTTGTGTAATGATAAGGTATATAAAGAGTTGAAAAATAATAATGAAATAGGAAATGATACAAGTTTGCTGAAAAATGATATAGAAGTCGGTAAAAATGATACTTCCTCCGTTCCGAATTAAATGCAACAATTTGGGTTGCACGGTGTCCTAGGCAAATTTTCTTAGTGGGTGATTAAGTGTTGTGAGGGTATGTAGTTAAGTTAATTAAAAGGGGAAACTTGCCCATCAGCCACCACCATGAACCACCGCCAACCAACACTGCCACGCACCGCCACTACCAGCAACCACCACCACTACTACGACACCAGCCACCACCATTTCTGCCGGCCACATCAAACTTCAACCATGACTACCACCGTCAACCAAGAAATCTACCACTTGCGATGGAAGTCAAATAAAATCAACCATGAAATCCACCGACGACGACAAAGGCAACCACCAACCAAAATCTACTTAAATTGAAAACCTAATCAACCTATAAAACCACCAACCGAAATTCGACTATCATTATTCAACTACAAACCGACATCTAGCGAACCTCGAACACCAACCACCATCTAAATTTGAACCCCAAACCAACAAGAAATTTGAAGCCATCGTCGTGGTCGTCGAGAGCGAAAATAGAGGGAAGCAAAAGGATACAAAAGTTGGTGGGTTGAATCTGTGGAGTGGTGGGTTGATTTCATGGAGTAGTGAGGAGAGAGAAGGTGGTTGTGATGGTGGTGGTGGTGCCCGAAATCGCGGAGGCCGGAGATAGGAGGATGGTGGCGGTATGAAGATGGTGGTGGTGGTGGGTGATGGTGGCGTTATGATGATGGAAGTTGGTGGTGGTGGATATAGGTGTTGGGTGATGAAGATGGAAGTTGACGGTGGTGGGTGGTAGGTAGTGGGTGAAGGTGATGAACTGATGATGATGGTGGTCAAGGTGGGTGTTGGAGAGAGATAGGGGGTGAAGTTTTGGTAGATTAATGTTGGTTAGGTTAGTAATTAATTTAATTTGGGTTGTATAATATGTGTTTTAATTTTTAAGTAAGGGTATTTTTGTAATGTAACATTCAAAATTCATACTAAAATAGGAAAGTTTGAGTTTGTTGCATTTAATTTGAAACTGCCAAAAAAGAAAACTGTTGTATTTAATTTGGAACGGAGGAAGTATTTACATTATCTAACATACATGATACACTAGAGTGTAGATTGAATGCGTTATTTTTACATAGGTATAGATCATCACAGTGCATATCCTCCACTATGAGAACCATTTTCTTCTAATTGACCAAGAAAAAAACTTAAATGGACCCGGTGCATACTAACTTAGTGTGCACCGGGCTGGTAATTGTTATTAACTTCATATAGTGAACTTATATATATATACAATATAGTGGATATTATTAACGGTAAACCTATAGTGAAATTATATGCAATATAGTGGAGGATTTAATTTTAATGTTTTAGCATGCAGGAAGATGTAGGTAGTGTAGTATATATCGCGACACGTGCTTTAACATATAAAAATATGTAGTTTTTGAAGTGAGTGTCTTAATGATATAGTGAGTTTCTGCATGATATAGTTAGTCTCTGAATGATATAGTGGATTGTTCATAAATGATGTAGTTTCTGCATGATATGGTATGTTTCCGAATGATATAGTAAATTTTTTCAGGACATAGTGGATTTCTGAATGATATAGTAGGTTTTTGCATGATATAGTGAGTTTCCGCATGATATGATGAGTTTCTGAATGATATAATGGATTGTTAAGAAATAAGAAATGATACGTGCTTTTGGCCTAATACACGTGAATCTGATCCACGCAAGTCAGATTGATTGACCAAATAAAAATGTTTTGCGCATTGAGAATAGAGGTATTTTGGTTTTTTGGTACACATGCGGACATGCACGCGACCCTTAAAATGGAAACTACAAAGAGGCACAATATTTTGTGTCAGAATAAGAACCGCAAATATTGATTATTGACATCTACAACTAGACAGTGGAATAGTGCCATAGTGGAATAGTGCCCTTGAAGTAAAAATGGCCAAGCAAGAGAAGATATTCTGTAATTGGAATTTTTACCAAAAAAAAAAGACCATCTAGAAACAATTTGCATAGGAGAAGTTGCATTTACAAATCAAAATTTACACTGCGCCTCATCAATACAGTACTACTACTACTAGATACCAAACCATAGTACCAATAATAATAGGTAAAATACTAACACTACTTTTAAAATTTTGGGACCACTATTCTTTCCCTATTTTCCTCTCTTTTGCCTGCATTTCCTCCGAGTGAGCCCTCCATTGCTTTTTCCCAAACTTTAATAAAAAAAAAAATCAGATGCAAAGTTTTTTTTTAAATAATAAATATTTTTTTGGGGAACAAGTTAGTGGGAGCATGATCCTCATATTAGGCAGCAAATTCCTTGACGGAGTCAACTTTTGATCTAACAACCAATCACCTTGCTTTGTGAATGTAAGAATTAGTAATTTTCTTTTTTCCCAACATCCCATTTTGGCCATTTGCACCCTTGAAATTCTTGTTGTAGACCTTTTGAGAGACTTGATGAGATGGAGAGAGTATATTGGGAGTGGAAAATTTTTATACTCTTCTTCACCCATTAATGTTGTCCGAACACTTGGGATTTTGCAATTTTGATCTCCCCAATTACTAAATAGTACATAATTAATCACTTTGAAGATAACGAGTTTTTACAATCCTAGAAGGATGTAATACACCAAGGTTATTGGTAGTGCTATCAACATCCCAAAGATCACGCTGCAGCCAAAAATTCAAGCATCAAGAGTTAGAATTTTTTAAGGAAGAGTTGTTCATCTATCTAATAGGTAAATTGCCAGGAGAAAATAAATATTACTGATTAAATGAGCAAAAGAATATTATTTATCTTCTATTCTATGTGGTTGCAAATTTGTTACTTATGATATAAATGTGAATAGCTTTTTATTTCAAACTAGATAATATTCGAGTGTTGCTTGATTTTTCAATTTATTGATGAAAAAATACTATACTAAATTCTAATCTATATATCTATACTAATATATTAAAAGGCGTTCCTAAACAAGGAACTGTATCACGTTATAAGATTTGATCCCATGACTTCAAACTTATACTATATTAAAGTGTTAACCATTAAACCAATTAATGTTTGGTGTTATAATATTAAAGTAAAACATTAATAAATGAAAATTATAATTACCCGGGGCATAGCTCGGGCCTAGAAACTAGTTAAAATTCCCAAAAAATCTGGCAAGTAAATAAAGAAATAGAATTTTTCAATGTAACCCGTCATTAATCAACGTCTTAACAAGACCCTCTGCTTATATTTCAAATAAAGTTTAAAAAATTGATTCATGATTTGACAAAAAAGTTTGACGTATTCAAGAGGGACTTCAAGAGAGAAACCAACTCATTTAGAAGGGAATTTTGAAAGAAAATCCAACATTGCCGTCTCTCACTTCAGTAAAGTATATAGATTTCAATTCATTACTATAAATCAATTCTCCATGGAATTTGGGTGGCGTTTTCAATTGGCTTTGACTTTGACTTTTCTCATATAGTCAAATAAGTAGAAAATTGTTTGATTGATGATTTTTTCGTAGATAAAAAAACTAGCTTTCAGCCACAAGCATAATAGAAGCTATAGTCTTACTAACTTTCAATTCATTACTATAGATCTCTGACATAACATTTCTCTTTGGATTTTAGTTAACTGTACTTAGGGTATTTACATAACTTCACTCTATGGAGCCCACAATCTTCTATCTCTTGTATAGTTGACTGAAATATAGTAAAAACACCTCATAATCTTCAAAAAGACACTTATATGAGAACAAAAAAGGTATTTCCAATCCATTGCTATGAATCAAATTATACCATCTTCGTTTTTATATGTTTGTTTTAAGTTTATGTACATGAACTAAAATTATAGCAAGTAGAAGATTAGTTATTGCATTGTTATTCACAACTAACAATTAGCGACTGATAATATGAAATAAAATAGTTTTAAATGGATAAGCAACACTACATCTGATACTTTAAGTGACTGATAATATAAAACAAAGTAATTAAGTTGCAAAGTAATATGGGGCTGAGGCAGAATAGCACAATGACGTTGTTATGATGATAAAAGAAAAAGTTCAGTGACATGGAGTACATTGTTTATTTTTCATCGATCATTGTTTTTAGGAAATTAAACGGAATGTACTTTGTCACGTGTAGTAAAGTATAATGCAATATAGTGGGTGTAATTGATAATCTATGAAGTGTTTTAGCAATTGCATTTGATTAGGCACGTTACTTTCCATATCATATAGAGATAAAGTGATAAACGAAAGAGAATTAGCTTTTATACTATTTATTATCAAAAGAATTTACTCACGCAGTACTCAGAATAGCTGGATGATTGTTGTATTCTTTGGCAAAAACAAATGGGACAATCCCTTGAGGAAGTGCTGCCTGTTAAAACAAAAATATAGGGGAATCAAGAAAATATTATAAATTTATATTTACTCACTTTCACAATAGAATTAAAAAAATTAAATGCATTTGTACCATGCATGTTGATGTTACCATTAAATTAAGAAACTTAATTAATACTTTTTAGTAACTTTTTTTTGACATCACAAGAACGTACAAGATTAAATGTTAAGCAAATAAATTTGACTTCTACGACAAAAGGAAGCGAGATAGTGTGCATGCTGGACTTATAAACTTTGTTCTACGCACTAATATCTTTAATAAATGATAGAAAAATATTATTAAATTATGGAGTTTTTTCGAAACAATCTTTAGAATTTTTGGCGAAAAACAACCTTTTAATTTTTTTTTTGTAACTTACAACCTTAAACAATTTTTTTTTTTTGCAAGATGAAACCTTTTTCACTTTTCTCGTTATTCATGTTACGTTTTTGGTGTTGACTATCAGTTTGTTTACTGATTTACTCCCATCTCTCTTACAATTCAATTCCCTCCCTTTTTTTAGCTCTATTTCCCTCTCTTTTCTCTTATAAAACTCTTAGCTAACCAAATTGGTTTTTTGCACACAACTTTTCAACAGATTTTTGCATACAACTTTTCAAAAGTGTTTTTTTTGTTTAATTTAGGGTAGAAAAAGGAGGGAAATGAATTGTAAGAGAGATGGAGTAAACGAATTGAGAGTCAACACCAAAAACGTAATAGATAATGATGGAAAAATGGAAAAGCTTTCATCTCGCAAAAAAATTTTTGTTTAAGGTTAGTAAGTTGCAAAAAAAATTAAAAAGCTGTTTTTCGCAAAAAAGCGACTATAAAAGTTGTTTCCGACAAAAAACTCCAAATTATAACATTACATCTATCTTTAAAAGTACTTTCATGATATTTCTTATAATTACTGTCAATATGTATTGAGAGTAATTAGCGATCAAAGTTTAATTTCCAATATTATGCATACCTTACAAAAAGAAACAAAGGAAGTAGGTCTGGATAATATAAAAATAAACCTGAACGATGGCCACTCGTAGAAGATCACCCCTTAAACCAATAGCAATGGCAGCCACCGCCATCACAGCGGGACCAGTGAGGAATCTCACAGCCATAGCAAAACCAGCAACTTTATTCCCGCAAGCAATCATCTTGGGTTGTAAAGCCATGAACAAACCTTCAATTTTCCATGTATACAACAGAAAACAATTACTTTGCAGTAATGATTAGTTTAGGCAGCATGTATAAGCAACAACTACAGAAAAATATGCAACACAAACATAAGATAAGGTTATTAACTCATCATCATCTGTTACAAACCCAAATGGCCTTCTTACTAGGACCACAAATCTACGTAGCACAAAGGCCATGGTCCCACATTTATGCACATACGTCAATCCATTTAATTGGTGACATTGTTGCCGAAATTTGAGAATGCTATCATATATCTAAATGTTTGAAACGTAAATTTATGGATATATCATATATTTATAATGTAACCACTCTTCTCTGGCACATTTAAATAATAACTGAAATTTTTAGACATCTATATTCAAATAAAATTTTGTATTCTTTATCATATATATAGTACTCCTTTACATCATTATTTACTAGTATCAATTAATTTGTCAATTTTGCTTTTCATGTGAATGGTTAGTTAAAAAATATAATCAATGAGCTAACAACTAACTAACATTATAGTTGGAGCAATAATGATATTACAATTAAAATGATTTGACAACAATTTAGTACTACGCCGTAAGGAAAATTTATTATCCAGTTTTATGTCATAATGTGGGACTTTTAAGATTATTAGTTTGGAATACAATTTACTAACCCTTGATCATGAGGGAGATATCTATGTCATCCATATTTTCTTTATAGAGGTTACACATTGCATTATAAAATGATAAAAGGAAAGATTATGGTATTATATAGCTTAGATTATCCAATGAAGGAAAATAAAATACAATTGTTACCCTTGAACTTCGAAAATACTTATGCTCTAAAAGAATAGCAATATAATGTGGATCTTATTCGATTCATTTTATTGTGTAATTTTTACCCTAATCTCTAAATATAAAGGAATTTTGAAAAATTAAAGCCTCAAATCTAACTATAATTGATTGACATCCACTTCTTGTCATCTCATTAATTATATGTAGCCAGAGAATATATACATATTCTTTTGTCTTTCTAATGATAAAGAACATATCATAACACTACTATTAAATATAAAAGGCCGCGACATATAGTAAAAAAACCTCACAATATCTGATAAATCATAATTTGGAATATAATTTTAAGAGATGATTTAGAATTCTAGTAAATCATTTACAAAACTAAAACACTTCAAAATTTCTTTAAAAAAAATCTTAATACAGAAACAAACTTTACCAAAAGCAAAAGCACCAAAAAAGTGACATAATTGGAGCATATGGTTAAATGTCAGCTTTGCAACAGTGAGAAAAATTCAGTAAGAACACATTATTATTTTAAAAAAGCTAAGGGAAGCTCAAATTATTGCCTAGCTTTTTTTTTTGAAGCCCAAATAATTGCCTAGCTACTTCCTACTGATCCAAGAGAGGCTTTAATTCTTTCTATTTATTTTTTTAATCTTTTTTTTGGGTTAAATTCTATTTATTCATTTTATTGTTTGGGTTTTAGCTACAAATATTGGACCTACTTGATCGGTTAAGAAACATAGCACATGGGAAATTGTGAAGCATCAACCAGAGACGTTATGGGTAGTATAACTCACCTAAGCTGAACATAGCCATACCAAGTCCGGCATCTGAAAGAATTGGAGATTGAATTCTCAATTATTTTTGGGCATTGCCACATGCCATCTGCAATTGTCACCCAACATTTTTAAAAAGATTAGAATAACAAATGTAAGTGTAAAACCAACCAAAATCAGACAAAGAATAGAAAGTTTAAATATTTGGTGAACATTATTGCACCTTTCAGATAACATAACGAATATAAAAATTCTAATTAAACCAACAACAAGTATATAGCAGATGTTTGAAGTCTAATAGTCTAATACAATGTGAAAGTGAAGGTAATTCTATTAACGGATATTGCCGACGTGAGTTACTGATTAACAATAAATTTTCTACAAATAATACACATATGGTAGTTACTTATGTACATTACTGATACGAGAATCTTTAATATTATAAAGCAAAACATTATTTTCATGGATAATACTATGGTTTTTTCTCTTTGAAAAAAAAATAAAAATGAAAAGGATAAAGAGAAAGATTAAGAAAATTCTTTTGAAAATATAGTCTTAATTATTGTTTATGATAACTATTAGTATAAAAGGAGTAGCATGCAACACTTTCTAAAAAGGCAAAAATGAAAAAGGTAACGAGAACATTATTTTCTTGGCTAAGTTTTCTTTGGTAGGGTCCCATTCACTTACCGAAAAGAAACCAAAGACCAAATTAGGCCGATTAGACTTGAGTACGTGTTAGATATTCTAATGAGCTTTCTCCAAACCACGATTAAGATTAATCTTGGTTATTACACTTGCTGGTGGCATCTGTTTTGCGCCACCTAATTCCGCCGTAACCAAGCCACTACTTTCGGGTCTAGCTCCGCCGTCGAACTCGGACGCCAATTTGTTTAGCGCCGCCATCGGTACGCCCCTGTCTTTCTCTCTTTCTTTCTCTCTCCTGTGAAGCTGAAATCTTCCCTTGCAAATTCCTCACTTTTCCTAACTCCTGAAATCAATAATGGGGCTGTTTTTCTTGATATAGTATATTTTATCAAATACAATATTATTCCTAGTTGAGTTTTTTTTTCCTTACATAATCAAGTCAATTATGATTAGTATTTTATTTTATTGTTGTTGATTGGATGACGTGGGTATGTTTCGTAACTTTTTGTTTCACCATTTGTTAGTGATCTGAAACCAACATCCGAATTTTCTTAGCTTCTTGATCAGAGCGACCAGATTGATCAGAATTTCCGTAATCATTACTCCCAAATACGTGGAGCCCAATTCCTACTTCTGAAACAGGAGATGCAATAGAACTCCACACGAACATATGCAGCTCTTTCCACCATGGCTCAGCTTATTTTCGTGGCGACCCTGTTGCTGCTGTTGGTGGTAGCTGTAGCTGTTGATGCTGCGGTAGCCGTAGCTGCTGTTGTTGTTGTTGTTGTGGGTGCAGGCCGCTGCATCCGATTCTTCCCGCCGCCTTATTCGAAGTAGCGGCTCCACCACTCCCTCCACCACCACCAACAGACCCATTAACAAACTCCGGATTCAGGGTACGACCCAGCCACCGAATTCAAAGCAGGGACCCGAAGGAGCGTGGTAGTACCCGAACCTCGGAGAGGCAGCTAGTCCGGATTCCATCGAAACCCGAAGGACGAGGCGTGGGTCCCCGAGAGGACTGCACAGAGTACAAATCGGCTGGTCCAAATTTGACAGCCTGCCACCAAATCCTTGGTATCCCATCATAGAATAAAAATCAGAGGTATTGAAATTCGACCCCTCTAGGGGTCGGATTTCGAGAGGAGCTGAGACTATAAATCTCAGCCCCTGTACCAAATTGGACGGTCTAGGGGTCATACCCGACATAGACCGTCTTGATACATTAGATTTTCTAACAACAATATGTAGTTTCCCATCATCACTAATTCTCAGCATCCGTCTCGAGGAAATCACGGCCGCCTAACGACACGACATCGGAATCAACCTTAAACGACACAATGGAGGCAGCCGTTTCAGGGAACCGCTCCATGATTAAAA
>CANSZD010002479.1:315000-337320 GCA_947648045.1 Beta corolliflora | reverse complement strand
ATAAGCATCAATTCCGGAAATAAGTTTTATTTGCCTTACTTACATGATTTTTGAAACAGAAGTGAATCATTAACAACCTTTATGTATTTTGGAAAGTTTTGTTAATGACATGTGTAGAGGTTCATGCGTTAGGTATCATACATAAGTGGATGCAACATACGTAGTATGCTATCTTACTTTTCCTTTTTTTGATTTTTTTAAAATCAATTGGTTTTAAGACATAATTTAGACACCATACAACGGCATACACAACTAAAATTTAGCATAGGTTATTCAAAAATTATTTGGATATGATAGACATTGCGGCCTCACCATCACCCAAGTATGTGCAACCTACTACCAAGGAGTGGTAAGCATGCGCAAAATCAATATGATTCACAATGTTGAAGACATACTTATAAGTAAGTGATTGGCAAATTTATTTTTTATTTTCAATCATTTTTCGTTCATTCCATGTTGAATTATCGGTTGCTTTTAGTGAATGAATTAAACTCAATGATAACTTATAAGCATGTTAGTGTATACTTGTCTTTAAATACTCTTTTATAATAACATGTTTGATTTTCTAATAATCAATGAAACTCAATAATAACTAAGAATCTATATATTTCGTGTGCCTTCTAGATGACTACCAACATAGTGTATAGCATGTATAGAGCTATAATTTTATTACGGACATATAGCCGGTCTATATATCTATATAAAGCTAGGTTCATTTTGCCTATGTGTCATTCACTAGCACACCAATGCGTCCCACATGTCTTTTGCTAACAACTCTTTGATTGACTACTCGCCACATGTACAAATTCAATTGTCAAAAGCGATGTGTCACCTCCACAATTGTCATGAGCGTGTGTCTATGTGCATTAATTCCGAAATTAATGTAAATTGCTTTAATTAGATGATTTTGAAAATGTAGTGAATCAATTATAATCGGTGTAATCTGGTAAGTTTTACCAAATTGAGTTACTTATTCAAAACCCTATTATTTAACCTCTTTGTGAATCCAACTCATTATTATTGACAACTTTTTTTAATGGTTTATTAGGAGCGAGTAATAGATCCAAGATCGGCTTGATATAATATTGTCCGCGAGATGTTCGGTAAGAATGCAAAATTAATAAAGAGAGAATTAGGAGAGGGCCAACATCACTTGAGTATGAAGAGAAAATGAGAGAGGATGAGGGAAAGATAGTTAGTGGATGGACTCACAACATACAGATTGAAACGGGTTTGGTTGGTAAATAATATATTTAAGGTGACATGACAATTATTTAAGGATTGACCAAGAAGATAGTATTCAAGACAATTAATTGAGAATAAATTCACAATAGTCTATATAGTAAGATGGTGGTTAGCCGTTTGCACTTTCTTACGTTTACAATTGTCTTATAATTTTATTTCTTTCTCTCATTTTTCTTTCTTACATTTAGTTTCATTGTTTTTGTTCTTTTCTATTATTATTTTTTATTTAAAACCTTTAAATATATTTACCCATTTTAAAGTTAAAAAGAACTTAAGATGGATTGGAGAGAGCTTCCTTTGTTTTTTCTTTTGACGAGACTTTGTGAGATAGTTTCAACAAAAAAAAAAATGGTTCTAATCAATAGATGTTTGGATGAGGAAGAAGTCGTTTTCGATGTAAAAGGATTATGTGAAATGAATTTATCAATTCCTTATGGATAAATTCTTCTATGTTCTTTTTCTCACTTTTACGTTAATAATGTTATCTTGCATATATTCTTTATAATCAATATGTTATGCGTTATTTTGTATGATTTATTGATAATTAATGTAATACAAATAAGCTTTTTTCATTTTTTGATAAGAACTAATAAGCTTTCCATAACTCTTACACACGAAACTCACATTTTATGATAATAAACCGATGTAGATTTCCAAAATATACTTTATATAGAGGTTTTGATTAGTATAAGAAATATTGTATATAGTTAGTGGAAGCGATCCATTATCAATAATATATCTTATTTCATAATTTAGTATGGTGTACTTAAAATATAAAATTATCAATAAATTTTTTTTCCGGATAGTGGAGGAAGTAATAGTGAAGTAATATACAAAGATTTATGATAGATATAAAAAAATATCATATGTATAAATTATTGTGCTAATTATGCATGTTCTTTGCCACTTTTAAATGAAACAACAACTATTGGGTGCTCTAGATGAATAATAAATTTATTGTCAAACCAATAATTCACTTACTTTTATCCAAAATGTATCACTTTTAAGTCAAATTGGGTCATTTTACAAGTTAAAAAGGTAACTTTTAAGCAAAGTGTAACTTTTAATCTTAAATGGGTCACTTCTAAATTAAAAATTGACGTATTTAAGGCAAAAAGTTACCCTCATCTCACAATAGTTTATTGAATTTTTGTGTTATACTAAAGAATTTGTATAAATAAAATAGTCAATCAATATTTTTTTAGTATATCTAATCAACAAAAAAACTTCCGGTCATTTTATCGGGACATGACCTACATCGCGTCATTGAACGCACGGGTCATAGTGGTTTTGAAAAATATATTTTTATTACACGATATGATTATAAAAACTTTGTAATCGTGAGCTCAATATTCAAATCATGATTTTAGGAGATACATCCTAAAAACTTAAATTTATAAAACAAAATATTCCCTGTGTATTTTAATGTGTTTTTTGTTTTATTCACGATTAGAAAATTTTTAAAGTTTAAAATGTCGTAATGGGAGGATTTTTATATATCATGAAATATAATTTCACATTTTATATTCTTTCAACCTTAAATACATGAATTCTAATAATTATGATTTCATTAAATTTGGAACAAAAACAACTATTTTTTTTTTGACAACTAAAGTGTTATATTACCATTGCTATATATCTAGAAAACCGGGAGTATATGTTAAACAAATTATCAGCTACTTGATGTCATTTAGTGAAGATGACTCATAGTTGAAATTATTATATATGTTAAATTTTTCCTTGGAATACTTTTTGACCAAAGAAGCCAATTGACAATTTTGGCAAATGTGCCATTAGACTTAATTATACACCAAATTTATTTTTCTTGGGGATTCATAGGCATAGCAATATGTCTACGTTTCAAATTGGAACTCTATTATGTGGTTTATTCGAAATTTGGACCCAGGAAATAGATTAGAGTCCATAAAGATCTGATATCCAAGAGCCCTTTATATCAATACTCTCCTAATAACTGAGATTTTATTTACAGACACTACAATGTACATTTGCAGAACCTGAGACAATATTTCCCTCAGAAGTCAGATGAAGTCATTCATATGTAGTTGAGATGAGATTATCCTTTCATCTATGACTTCCACAATAGGGCAATCTTTTGTCAATCCGATCCCTACTTATCCAATGATATGTACAATTCGTTTATCTGACAAAAGATTATTCATTCGTTTGGCATCGATTGAGCGCGTCTGAGTTCCATTCAGTCATAAATGGCCACCATGAAGGTTGTAATCTTGGATGATCGTGGAAATTACTGAATACGAATAATATGAGCTGCAATCTCTGGCCGCACTAGCTCATTTTCTTCATCTGAGGTTCCATGATATAATACAGCAGGTATCTGTAGGATAATGGGGAAAGAAGGCAGAGTTTAGTACATTGCGAAGAGTGCAACTCCTGGAAGATATGAGCAACTAGCGTCTAGCATTTCCATTAAATCAAGGTAATGAATTCATGTAGTTTTGTGTAGAAAGTATCATGTCAAGGTAAAGCTTCCCCCCAACTTGTGATTTTCTTCATAAAAATCCATTACCTTCCATTACCACTTTGTGAAGAAAATCACATTTTCGGGGATGAGATTCATTACTATGGTAATGAGTAGGGGATTTTTCCTTGCAAATTACGCATAATTTCATTACTAAAAAACAAAGAAAGGAAACTCTTTGCCCGTGCAAAAGAGAGGATCAAGAGATTTTCAATCTAACATTACCCTAAGGGATAAGACCAGCATGTCTACCATTTTTTCCTCAAACTTACAATGATTTGTCTCACTGCTAGCTGAGAATCACCCTACCAGCTAACTTTTCCAAATACATTGAAAGGGGGATCCTTTTTCATTTCTAGGAGGAGAATAGTATCGTATACAATTCTTGAGAAAGTAAAGAATGAAGTAAAACAAACTCCCAGATGGTCTCCACAGAAGTAAAGAAGACAATTCTTTAATGTGGAAGGTTGTTCAAAAAGAGATTTCAAATACTTCACTAACCTGTCGGTGCCTCCGATAATGGCGAATAATACTGCATGCTTTAAGCATGACAAACATTGGCAGCAGAACCCCAATGGTCCTTAGCATCAATAACTGCAAGTAGATTAGGCAACTTAAAAACCTGGGCATTATAATGACATTTCCATACCATGCATTTTAAGGGCTGAATTGAAGGTCACTCACCACGTATAAGGTAAAAGAGTAGTCTCCAGCCCCATTAAGTACAACAGGAAGAGTATGGCGTACAACGACCAGAACAATAAACTGCCGGCAAAGAACACAAAATATGTCATTCTACATGCACGACACGTTACAATTTTCTTTCGTATACATAATTAAGCTACATGAAGAAGGTCATGTAAATATGGCAAGCGAGCTTTGCTCAGCAGTTATGCCCTCCACCTTCCTTTGGGGAGGTCCTGGGTTTGATCCCAAGCAAGAGCAGTTATAGCTATTGAGACTTGGGTGGGTGGGGGTGGGAGTTTAAGGTTAGTGTTGGGTTTTACACTAGGCCGGGGTCCAACCTAAGATAGGCACCCGATCAAGGCCCATCGATCATCTGCCAAAATAATAATAAAAAGGTCATCATATCATGTGAATATAACCCTTCCACTCATCTACCCACCAAAATTGGTAGCCGCAGAAAAGGAAAAAGAAGAGCATTCGATGGAGAAGCTACATCACTTGGAGTCTTGTAGATATAGCACAAAAGAAAAGCCAAACAGAAATGTAAACGATTTTGTTACTAAAATTTGGTTCATCTTGAAGATTAACTAAATTCACAATATTGTAGCTAAATAGCAAAAATGGAAAGAAGGGATAAAACGCAGAGACAACAATTCTAGTCATCAACTTAAGCATTACGTAACTAACATGAAAAAAGGGATCTTTTTGCTATTAGTTAACTTGTAGAAGGTAAATGTTTGATCTTCTAATAGCTAATAAGGAAAACTCCTGTATAAGAAGAAAAATGCTTGCGAATCCAAATTTTATTGGTATACAACATACCAAGATAGAGAAAAACACAAGCAAGAAGTGGGGGAGAGGGAGAGAAAGAGAGAGTACTATTATGGTAATTATCCGGCAACAAATTATGCTTGCAGTGGAAGCTGTATAGTCGTTAAGTCCATGATCGAAAAAAGTTTCAGCCGCAACTATTGATGGATGATTATATTGATTCCTTCTTGCATACTCCCAAGGTTCCCTGTAGAAGTTCCAAGAAATGTTAAAAAGTTTCTACTAGTTGTTTTGCAGAAAAAAGCAGCCCTTCTGCACTTAAAAGGATCTAATCTCAGAGACACAAGTTTCTCAAGGAAAATTCCAAGAGAAAGACCTCTTGGCATGCTACTATGCTCGTAGACAGAAGTGAGAGGTACCTCAAAGGCACTGGAATGACAGCAAAAGGCAATCTAGGGGGTGGCACAGTATATCCGGGCATAAATTGCTGCAATCTCATAAGAATAGGAGAGAATTAATAAACAGTGGATAATTATCTTTGTTAACTAAAATAATTAAAAAAAGGGAAAATTGGGGAAGATTATAGAGAACCTGCTGGCAGATCTCACAGACAGTGTTGCCCTTTTGGTTGCACCACATCTGTACACATCTTCGGTGAGCGTACTGCAATGATTCTGAGGTTAGGATCCAATTAAAACTTGAACGACAAAACTCGTCAAATAAGCAAGCATTAAGAGAGTGTTTGGGTAGGAGGAATTCAATTTTCAAGAAATATGATTTTCCGGCAAAACCTTCAATTGGTTTGTATTTTATAAGGGTGGAAAGCCATTCGTTCTACAAAACATTGTCCTTGAGGAAAGATTCTGCAATTTTTCTCCCTATTTCAGAGTATTTCTTACCTTCCACTTTCACTTATTCCCTCCTCCTTCTTACCTTCATTTTCTGTTGTTCCTTTTCTCTTTTAACTTTTCTTGGAAGGAATTAAACAAAAGAAAACTAATTTACAATTGTGTTTCCCCAAGGAAAATGTATTTCGTATAAATCATTTTTTCAATTGACAATGTTTTGCGTCCAACCAAAGATAGCCTAAACGCATAAGACTTATAATTGAAACACATCGATGAAAGACAAACTAGCATCCTCCCATTACCCAACATCGTTGACGAAAACAATACAAACATTTTCAGCCATACACAGGAAATAAGATATATGATCAAATGAAAGATTCTATCTAACTCAAGAATAATCAATTTGTAAATAAGATTAGCAACTTAAATGTGTTATAAACAAACCGACCTTCAAACTACCGCAACAAGCACACGGTGCTTCCATCTTCGAGGGTTCGTCTTCGTCATGACAAATCCTACATTGTGCTAGTTTTCTGGGGAAACACCCACCATTCACGTCCATCCTGTCAGATGATAGCTCTGTCTCCATGCCTTACACTTATTGCATAAACTCCTTAGTGCAAATACATTTCACTCTCATAAACACCTTCACAATTTGAGCTCAACCCCAACTCAATTGCAACACCAATTGATCAACACACTCTCTATTTTTTCTTTAGGAAAGTAATTTTGGAACTGAAGATATCTTTCTCCAACCACCAATTCTAGCACATCTTCTCCATCAAAACCTTCAATTTTAATATACAAATTCACCCTGAAATGAATTGGTACAACATATCAACAAAATATAAAGGCAGATTAACAACATAACCCCCCCCAAAAAAAAAAAAAAAAATTTGATTTTGACAAAAACATTTATGCTTAGGCAATTTCATGTCAGAAATTCACAGTCCAAAATCTCAAGTATCACAAAAATTTGAACCTAAATTTAACAAATAACAGATGAATAATACATGCAATATGAGAAATAAATTTCATCAAGTCAAGTTGAACCAAATTTGGAAGATTTCCATTTCACAAACAAAGCTACTGAAAACTATCATACATAATTTATAAATTTCTAAAAAACAAGACATTCAAAAAAGAACAACCCACATGAGAAAATCAAAGGAAAAAAAGAACCCACCTTTTAAATTTGATTGATAAAGAAACAAGAAGAAAATCAATGGCATGTTAAAATACTAGGATGGAAGAGAGAGAAACTTACAAGCGATGGTTTCTTCATGAATTTCCTTAGTTTTTTAAGTTAAAAATTTATGGGACCAAAATCAATGAAGCAAGGTATTGTTTGGAGTTTGTGGGTTATCTTCTTCATCATCCATACTCCATCTTTCCTTAGTTTCTTTGCCCAGAAAATACTACTACTACTACTTCTACTTCTTCGATTATTATGTTAAATAGTGGAATTAGAATATTTCTATATTTGAATTTTGCATTTGTTTTCTGAAAAAAGAATATAAAAAGATGGAATTTTGGGGAAAGTTTGTGATGGGAAATCTCATTGCTTACGGTTGCTCGCTTGTGGACGGTTGGCTTCCTACACTCTTTTTTGTTTGCCACCATTTTTGGGCTTTCACTTGGTTATTCACTTATTCTTGCAACTTGGACTTGCATTAAGTTAATAATAAATTATTATAAACATTTGTCTTTCAAGATAATTTAGCCCAAATATAGAATTATATACATTTACCATCTTTTTGGGGGTAGAAGTAATAGAAAAGAAAGATGTATTATTAAGTTGTTAAGCAAACTCACTAATAGATATTACTACTATAGTAATATTGTCTTATAAGACCATCTACCTCATTTATATAGGTTTTATACTTGCTTCTTGTTTCAGAAGAAAAAAAAACATTAAAGTTCGCAAAAATTATTTTAATTATGGGTGTTTTGTGCATAATAATCTCAAGTATGAATAATTTAGAATAATTTCATATTTTTGGTATTCAAAAACGGAATCAATTATCTACTCATTTGCTTCTTAATTTGGTTCAACTACTTACCAGGTTCATTCACCATTCTTGGTGATAATACACTCCCGCAATTTGTTACGTTTTCCTTCCCCTCAAGTTACAAAATCTATCTATCTTTTGTTCCTAATAGTTATTATGGGACCAAACATTTAATAAAAGTAACACTTTTTGTTACCATCTCCCTCGTCTATTTGATTGTATGCCCTTTTCTTTCCATGACTTGAAGTCTTGAACTAATGAATATTCATGTTTATTCCTAGTATTAATCATGAATACTCATTACAATATTTAGTTTCAATATTAAAGGTATTTTTTTTTAATAAGGTAATGAGAAACGTTGATAAGTTGGGGGAATAAAGAGGATCCCAACTTGCTTAGGGTGAAAATTCGATCCCAACACCTTGAAAGCAAAGGAAATAACCAATGGCTACCCTTCACTCTGAACAAGTCCTAGTAAATGAGAATATCGATGTAAAATTAACAACATGCGAATTCTCCGTATAAAAATGTGCATAATCTCGATTTTGTTATGAAATTTCCACACTCCAATGAAAACCAATTTAGATAAAAATTAATTCTAGTTACTTTTTTTTGTTTGGGAAAAAAAGTTCATCGACGAATTTTGAGGTCAAACTTCTAAAATTTTGATCAATTTGTCTTCCTGTATAATGGTTTATGATGTGAACTACCATATCTTCCATATACAATTAAAGTACCTTTGCAAAAGTATACTATCAAATTCATCATCAAAATGTAGTGATTACACCTAACAAAGTTCAGTCAAAAATTTGTTAAAGGTCAAATGTGATTATTATAATCATTAAATCATGGAGATTTCTAAAGCAAGCATGTTTTGTAAGACACATGTAATTATGACTGGATACTACTAACACATAGTCCTCCTTGATAGTTTTTATTTTGTGCGTTAATCATTCTTTTATAAATGACTCAAAATTGTCATCTTCAAGCCAAATCTTTCATGATTTAAAAAATAATGATAATTGTGAATAGTTGGATGAAGTTGAGACTAATTAAAACCACACGTTGCTTTTCTTTATTCTCCACAAAAGCTAATTTCGAAAAGTAGACAAACCTAAAGAGAATAACAACTTTTGATTATAGTTATATCAACATTTCATATACAATGAACACAAGATTTACATAAAGATATACATAAGACGCACTCTATCTAAAATTAATTGTCACATTAACAGTGTAATTTGAACAAGTAACAAGACAACTAGATTCATATAGAGGTACTATATATCAATCCATACAGAGTTACTGCATAGCAAAACAATACCAAGTTTTACCTCAAACTCTAGGTGTGGAGTCATGACTAACCAACCTTCAAGCAATAGAAGACATAAGAAACTTAAAAAAGACAAATATATACATAGAAGTGGAAACAACAGCAAACACATGCTGCCAGAAGAGTAGTGCTGAGGTTTCTTGAACTGCATAACCCCTCAAACTAGCAATAGCACCAAGCAATATAGCACTAGGTGTAACATAATGCAGCAAAATCACAAACCTAAACATTTGATCACCTTCAATCAATAAACCAAACTTATCAGCCAAAACCAAGACTCCAATCCCAATCAAAGGAAGCACCAAAAGCCTAGCAACAATGATCCCCACAGTAGTCCTGATGCCAAGCCTAGACTCCTCTGGCCCTTCGGCTAACATCCCCCCTAGTATGAGCATCGCGAAGGGCATCATTGCACGCGCCATGAACTGAAAACTATCAGTCATGAAAGAAAGTGGAGCATCATCATCGAAAACAATGCTCTTCAACTCAGGTACCATACCAATAGTTATGGCTAAAAATGAAGCAATAGTTGCAGGGCTAAGAATATGCTTAATTGGTGTTTGTTCTGCTACAATCCTGATTTTTCTTACCACTTTTGGCTCTGGGAAACACCTTGTAGTTGATTGAGGATGATTATAATTATCATTATGATCTTGACCATCTTCAAGTGTCCCTAATTCTGGCATTGATCTAAGGGAATCAAACAATAAAGAGTTGAAGACTCGAGCAACGAATGGTGTCTTAGAGTAATCAATCTCTTTGTCTTCCATTCCTGGCCACTCTGCATCATGAAGAAGTGGCATACTCAATTGATCACTATCATTCCCAAGAATCATATCATAATCCCTTTGTTCTTCTTCCTCTTGGATTTCATCCTCAACTATGCTACTTTCTTCCACAACTTCATAGTAGTCTAAGGGAGGCTCCATCATATGGTAAACAAAGGTATAAACAAGACTAACAGCCACCCATTGAGAAAAAGAGGCATAAGCTATACCTTTTTCTTCACAATCTTTCCCAAAAGGATGATTTTTAGTATGACAAATTGAGCTTATAATAGCTAATGGAAGATTGCCCATGTTTCCTAACGCGGTCATGATGATAGTAAACCGAAAATATTGAGGTGGTGGCCGGCATATGAGGGCTACGAGGTAGCCTAATATCGCTCCAATGGCGACTGATAGGATGACATTCAAAGGGATGAACCACCAAAGGGTGATGTTTTTTAGTGTGATAGATTGCCCCAAGTTGTTGAAGATCAAACAAGGTAAAAATAGGCCAAAAACAAGCTTGCTTAGGAGTTTAAATGTAGCTCTTGGTACAAGTTTAGCTTTTGGGTGTGCTAAAAGAACACCCATTAAGGTAAGGGAGATAAGCTTTAGTAATGGCACTATGGCACTAAAACAACTATCTTCTTTAATCCTCCCTTGAAAGAGCTTAGAAAACAATGATTCAGCCATTTTTCTCAAAATTTTTGCCAAATTTTTCCCTTAGGAAAAATTGCAATAATTTCGAAATGGCTGAATTTATCACAACAAAAGAGAAGAAAAAGATGAGAAAAATGTATGAGGATATTCCCAGAAAGATTGAAGAGGCTTTATTTGATATATATATACAAAATTCTGAGGAGGTATAACTATAACATGATAAGGCAAAAATGATTTGGTTTATAAGTTCATATCTTAACGAAATTATAGAAAAGGACAATTACTAAGAATTTTTCTACTGTTTTTATTGATATGTATTATGTAATGCAGGCTACTAACAGGCTACTAGTATTATTCATGGACTGCTTCAAATGAAAGCACCAATAAAATTTCCTAAGGGCACTTTATTCTAGCTTGAAAAGCCATAGGACAACAATGTAACATTATTGAAAAAAAAATGTAGCCTTTAATACATCAAAAAGGGACGTTTAATTATTACCTAAAATGGCCTAGATTAAGAGGAATTATACTAAATATATACCACCATCGTCCAAAATTAATAGTCATAATAACAGTGTAATTTGAACTAGTACTTTTCTTTTTTTAAATGCAACATTTGCCTTTTTGATGGGTAAATTAAAATAATTAAATGTTTCATCTAAAAAAACAGAGGTAGTATATAAGAATGTAACTCATAGGGAGGAATAATATGGCAATAATACATATTGTGCATGATAAACGAACAGAATATTAAATATTTTATTTAATTCTAAAATACCCCTTTCATTTTTTTCGTCTGTTATATGAAAAAGAGGAAAGATAGTCTTGGTACCAAGAAATATTGAGAGGACAGATTGCATAATGGTGGACCTTTGTTTAAATATGAATATACTCCATAATTCAAGACTTCAAATGTGCTTGAAGCTTATTAGTGACTTGATAAAATATAATTAGAAGAAGTGCATAGTCTAATTATCTTTATTTGGCAGTTTATGAGAGATGATACTATAGTATATAGTACATACGTGGCATATTTAATGAAAAATACTAAACAAAGCCAACTTAATTAAGTTTAATAGCTTTTGTTTGTCACCAACAGTTACTGGATACTTTGGCTTTGCATTTACTAAAAACAAAGAAAAAAGGTGGCAAATGTGGCTGTAATTTTTAGTTGTGAAATTTGGGCCTTGCCCACCTGTCCCTCAGGATAACCGGGCTTGGTCAACTAGAATCTGGCTCAATCTCGGTCCCAACCTGGTTTGAGGTGAATCGGGCGTAAAAGCCTGCCCGGGAAGTCTAGCGAACTTGCCCCACCTAGCCTTCCGGCTCAAGTATACCTTGCAACCTTTAATTATAGTCATTGTGTGCCCATGGGATCACATTGAGAAATCCTAAAAAATTATATATTATCGTAATGTAGTTTTAATCTATAAGTTGATGAGGTGATACTGTTATAGTAATATTGGGATTTGGGATTCACAACATATTTTACATAAACTTAACATTGCAAGGTGTAATAGCAAGTCTAGGGGAGATAAACATTCCTCATTAGCTTATGTCAAAAAAAAAAAAAAACATTCCTCATAGTCCTTCGTGATCTAAGTAAGATGTTATCTCAAAAACAAAAGTGTGTTAAAATTTTGTTGTTGTGGCGTTGTTGATGAATTTTCTTTAAAAATATTTCAATGTATATAGAGATCAAACACCTCTTCCGCCGATAAAAAAAGAAAGAGATCGAACACCTTCATATTAGAAAATATATAAATCAAAGAAAAAAAACTATTAGAACAAGATTTCCTATCACTCTTTCGCATTACATACATAGATTATATCTTCGCTTCCTAACACATAAACTAATCGAATAAGGTTGACTAACTAGGGTAAAATTCATGGATATTCCACCTCCCTACAACAATTACCTAGTGGATACCAATTATTTTTGCATGAGCAAATAATTATAAGGTGCTACAACTTTAAGATTATCATGCATCATATATTACTTAACATAACCATCAAACTAAGACTAATTAAGGTAACAATTATTCCTGTTTCTCATGCTCAAATGGATAGCAATAGATATGCGACTTGCTCTCCATGTCAAACAAACATGCACCAGTTTCTTTGACCATCCACCAACATCTCTCTCCACATTCTTCTTTATACCTTTTCATATTGTAGATTTCAAACGTATGTACCTTTTCATCCCATTGAAATGCACACTTAATATCTCCTGTTTTTTCATCAACATCAAACTCGTGATATTTCCCATATTTGATAACTTGTTTTCCATAATCCTTGTCCTTGGTTTTGCATTGTGCCTTAAGGTCTAACCCCTGCCCTAATGCGTTAATTACTCGTGCATCGCGATTATTTACAAGCCCTAATCCCGGAATGAGATCAGCCTCGCTAGGATTAACGTTAACAATAAGAGTAATTAGCGCGTTGATGACAATGAAGCCGCTCATTAATTTCACTTGATTTGCCATCTTACTAAAATTTGTGATAGATAATAATGTTTAGGAGCTTGTTTAGGAGGGTTTGTCTTTATAAGTATGGCAAGAAATGTATATTTAGAATGTAGGTTAAATTAGTATGTTTTATCATCAGTCAAATATGCTCAACCTTAGGCTAATTTATTGTTTTAAATAATATTATAGGATTTAAGTAAAGAAAAAATTGATAAACGCTAATATATTAGGCATTATTAGAACTT
Source organism: Beta corolliflora (assembly GCA_947648045.1). Taxonomy (NCBI): domain Eukaryota; kingdom Viridiplantae; phylum Streptophyta; class Magnoliopsida; order Caryophyllales; family Amaranthaceae; genus Beta; species Beta corolliflora. The sequence continues at coordinate 323,784 of CANSZD010002479.1, read as the reverse complement.
GGAAGGCTAAAGCCTAAATATCTAATGATGTTTCGAGAATTTAGGACGGATTGATGATTAATATAGTGATTCTTAGATTGTCTTTGGTTCAAGAAAAATAATGATGGAAATTAAAGGCTGACTATGTTATTATAATCCTGTAATTGTGTTAATCGTTGAGCCAATTATACGATTAGGCATTTAGTAAGATTATTATTGGGTAATTACATCAATTTGTTCTGAGTTTTCAAAATTAGATCAGACGACCTAAATAAATCAATAGTTACTGATAGATATGAAAATGTAGCTTGAGTAAAAATTTCTTCTTTTTTGAAAAATTAGATTTTCAGATTGGGTGATTGGATCGAAAAATCCAAAATAACCGAATAGCAATTAAGCCTTGTATTGTATATTTGTATATTTGGCATTGGGCTAAAGTGTTTTCAATAAAATATATGGGTTTGTATAAATTATTAGTTGTTATTACAGAATTTTTATGGGAATGTATAATTACTCCTATCATCAAACACTTTATTTTGACGCTTGTGACTAAATTATATCATTAAATGAATAAAGTTCAAAATTTTGGATATTTCTGATTGGATCAAATTTAGTGTCTGAAAATTCTGATTAAATTGGTTTGGACTCAAACTCTGATTGGTTTGGATTTGGATTGGAAAATTAAAATCCAAAATTTGTTCAGATTGGATTGGACTAGACCTGAATCCAAACTGTATATCAAACTTTCACCCCTACTCGCATACGTGTAAAATTAGGGTTGGCAATCAGGTCGGGTTGGGTTGGGTTCGTGTTCAAGTCGCTAATAAACGGGTCAAAACTCCCTCAACCCAAACCTAACCCAATTAATAAATAGGTTGAAAAACTCAACGCTGACTCAACCTGTTCAATAAACGGGTTACCAGTTTAACCCATTTAATCATAATTATTATCTTAAAAAGTTAATGAAAGCTCACTATTGAAAGTATACATGTTTAGAGTTTCTTAGAATAATTATGACCCATTTTAGTGATATTTTACTTGTTTTTAAACCAAATTTTAGATTTATCAACATATTTTTTCGAGAATTTTCTATATGTATAAATAAATATGGTCAAATCAGGTCGTTTTCGGGTCCGAAATGTCAACCTGAACCCAATCCGTTTAATTAAACAGATTAATCGTATCAACCCATTTACTTAAATGGGTCAAAAATCCCAACCCTAACCCGCTTATTTCGGGTTAGGTTTGGATCGAGTTGTCGAGTTGGGTCAACTTTTGCCAGCCCTATGTAAAATACCATCAAGAATGCGAAAAAAAAATGGAAAGGAAAGAAACAAAGAAAGAGAACAAATCTTATTATTTCCACCAATTTAACAATCAACAATCGATTTCATGAAAACCTCCCCAAGCAACAAAATATACTCCTAATCAATAATCATCAATTATGAACTTATTTGCAAATCATTTGATTTAATTCATCATGGGTGATAAGAAATTTTGTAACCTGGAACATTCCAACCATAGCAAAAATCAAACTTTTCAGTATAAAAGTCTAGCAAACAAAGTCCAGGTTCTTTAATCATCCACCAACATTTTGCCTCGCAAGCTGCTGCATCTCTATTTTCAACATAAATATCAAACCAATGTAATTTTTTATCAAATACAAATCCACAATAGTAAAGAGTATTACCCCAGTAACTAGCTCGAAATTTAAACTCATAAAAAAAACCAGCTGGAATTATCTTCACCCCAAGATCATCATTCTTGGATTTGCAATGAATTTTGAGATCTTGTTCACTGTCTAATGCGTTAAATATTCGAACATGCGTTTTACCTCGAAGTGCTGCCTCTAAAATATCAGCAAAAAACATCAAAATTATCGTTAATGTAATTAGACCATAATTTTTGTAGGCTTGATTCATGTTTAAAGTGTTTTTGAGTAGTTTTTGTGCATTAATTTGGATAAGAGATTGGATTTATATGAACGTTTGTATCATCTTATCTCCTAGTACTTTTATAGTCTTCTTCTAAGTAACGCCCTAGTTGTTTCTTAATTTTTTTTGGAAATCTCTTTAACGCCCTAGTCAATCAATTACTTGAAAATGCATTTATTACAATTAAATCAGGGAAGATTTCTTCCCAAAATGAGTTCCTTCTGTTGCACAATGTTTCACATGGATAAATCGCAAATTACACATATTAAACTCAATCGTCCAGGCCAACTGGGCCCAACCTTCCCCAATAGAGATTGCGGCCCAACTACCCAAGTACATAGATTTAGCTAAGTATTTTAAAAAAAATCATTAGATTACTTTGCTTTCCTCCCAAAGTTCCCTTCTAAATGATTTAGTTTACTCTTAAATGCATAAACCTTTGTAAATCTCTCTCTTTTTCTCTCTCTTAAACCCTAGCCTCCCCTACCCCTTCTTCATCAATTAGGGGCTGCCATGGATGATTTCATCCATGGTAAGCCCCTTTTCCCCTTTTATTTTCAGTTTTTAGTTCATTTTCTTGTTTTGTTTAATAAATTAGTCTCTCTTTATGAGATTTTCTCAAACCCTGTTATGGGGTTTTTAGTTTCTGTTTTGGAAATCTCCTTCTCCCCTATGGGAGTTGTGAGTATGGTTCTTTTATTTTTAGGTATGAGAAATTATTCTCATTGGTTGAAGTTCGAGACTCAACATGAAGGTATTGGAATCTCGGATGCGGTCAACCTGACTCGATCAAGAATGTTCTTCCCAAACTATATCAGAATGATAGAGTTCCTCATCAATAGCTGCTTGATTCAGCAAATACAAGGGGGCTGCACTGCATTGCTCGATCTGGTTCATTGTAGTTTCTTCGAATACGAATTTGATTTAGTCTTGTTTAATTGTATCTTGTTTTTCTTTAATACCTATTGTAGATGCCGTTTGGCCTTCAATTAATGAAATTTCTCTTTCAAAAAAAAATGCATAAACCTTTAACAAATGACACCAATTGAAATATAAGATGGTTTCTTATTTCTTACTCAGATATTAATTGATAAATATTTGCATTAGAAAAATCAATTTTGTTTAAATAGTTGCCATTTTTTAATTTATTAAATAGAAGTAAGATTTTTTAATCAAGAAAATCAAAAAATTGAGTATAGATAACTAGTACTATATTCTTATGTTTGTATATAAGGTAACATTTACGCCACTCAACCTAACCAAGCTCTACATCGAAGGAAACAACCTCCTTGTCATAAATGCAATCAAAGGCACATGGTCCACACCATGGCAGATTCAACCGGTTATAAAAGACATCCAGATTCTACTACAACAAACCGACTCCTTCCACATTTCGCATGTCTATAGAGAAGCAAACCGAGCGGCCGACTTGATCGCCAATGTAGGACATCTTGTTGACTACTCCTTTCCGATTGATATTTGCAATGCTACTGCTTTATCTAGGATCCTTGTAACCGATGCATTAGGAATCCCCCTCGAGGTGAGGGTCTCTTAATGCTTTTTTTATCTTACTATATAAAAAAATTAAGGTAAGTGCGGCAATACCGCAACATATTAGATGGCTTTTGGTAGTTGGGAATTAGGGGTATGCATGGTCCAGATCCGGACCGGAACCGGCTCGACCGGTGGACTCAAACTATGGAATTTCATAGACCATATATCCGAAATCGTGGTTTTCTGCGAACCGGGGACAGAACCAAAATCTTCGTTCCGGTCTGGCCTAGTCCAAATTCTGGTCCGACCCTACTCTGTAAACACCCTTAGTGGGGATATGCAAAATTTGGCACATTTTGCACAGCTAATAAGGGACAATTATAGCCCAAATATGCCAAAACTAGATTACACGACATTACATTTACAATATTGTGAAATTGTCTTCGGCATGAGAAAGAAGGAAAAGAAAAGGCCATAAAATTGTGCTTTATATGAGGAACTGTTTAATTGATCATTTTATATAGCAATAATTTATTTTCGAGCACGTATAAATATCGTCTATTATCACGGGAACGGCCGAACGGGAAGTTAATCCCCCTTGGCCCTTGCATTTGTGGTACATCATCAAGGAGATTAATTAACATAGTTTTTACTAAATTTCCAAGGATAGCAAATATCATATTCACCAGTTATGAAATTAAGCAAGCATAGGCCCCTATCTTTGACCTTCCACCAACAATGTGTTGTACATCTATTCAAATCACGATCCGATATGTAGATATCAAACCAATGCAATATGTTATCAAATACAAAGCCACAGTAAAATTGGGTGGTACCCCAAAAATTAAGATTGAATTGGAATTCATAGAATTCTTCTTGTGCAATTTGATGAACTCCAAGATCATCATCTTTAGATTTGCAGTGAATTTGAAGGTTTTTGTCATTGCTCAATGTATTGAATACTCGAACATCTATGTGCACAGTCCAAGTGCCCTTGTTGGTTTCGGCTAGAAGTAGCAAGCTGGTAAGCATTAACATGAACATCAATACATAATAGTTGGTAAATAGGTTCATTTTCAATTTTGATGGTGGAATAATACTTATTATATCTGTAGTTTCACATACAAGTTTGTAACAGTTGGAGTGCGTTATGTGAGATTAAACACAGTTTATATATAGTCTCATTGAAGCATAACTACTTGGAAATGCATTTATTATAAGAAAATCAAGAAAGATTTCTTTCCAAAATTGAATTCCTTTCGTTCACAATGTTTCACTTGGATTTTATTTTATTTTTTGACGTGAATGTTTCACTTGGATAAATCGCAAAATACACACATTAAACTCAATCGTGTATTAACTCGGGTGGAACCTTTTTGGATGTGTATAGTGATATTATAAATGATTGCAGGAAGCTCAGGCACTACTTCAAGCAGATGGAGATCATGTTCATTAGACGCCATGATAATCAAGTTGTGGATGTAATAGCTAAAAACTGTTGTATTGGAAATGACTTCCTTAATGTAGTTAGGCTTATTCCCCTTCCTTAATGAAACATTTTGTGTGGAGGGCGTGTAAAGGGAGTCTAGCAGTTAAGGAAAGACTCTATTATAGACACATCACCCCTGATAATGTGTGTCAGATTTGTGGGGAGACGGAAACTATTATTCACTCTTTATTTTATTGTAAGCATGCTTTGGAGGTGTGGAAGACTGGAAGTATAGTGAGTATGTTGATGATATACAGGAGGCTCCAAAGAATTCTTTTGCTGAGATGTTTCTATGGATGGCAAATAAGATGTGTATGGACGATTTGCGAATGTTTGCTACACTTTCTTGGGCAGCATGGACTTGTAGAAATAAGGAGACTTTTGAGACATCCCCTCCCTCTCCTGTACACATTGCAGCAGGTTTCTGTAAAATGGTGAAGGATTGGTGCGCGTATGCTGCGAACACGTGTATTCCGGGCAGCTTGAACCACACAACTCACTCGTGTGCTGGATGGAACAAGCCAAATCAGAGCTGGGTCAAGGTAAACTTTGATGCGTATATTGGAGCCAATCGGGTGGTGGGTTTGGGGGCTGTCATTCGAGATTGTCATGGAAGATTGTTAGTTGCTGCTGCAACTAGGATGAATGTGGCGTGGGAGGCCAACATTACTGAGGCTGCTGCAGCTCGGTTTGGCGTAATGATGGCTCGAAGGTTGGGGTTCCAAAAAGTGTGGCTGGAAGGTGATGCTTTGGGTATTGTCTCGGCTGTGCACCGCAAGGAGTTGGGCTACGCTCCGCTTTTTTCTTTGGTCTCTGATATTATTACTCTTAGTGAAGGTTTTAATGATTTTCGTTGTAGTCATGTTAGGAGAGCGGGAAATACCGTTGCTCATCTAGTGGCAAGATGGGATGTTAATTTTAATGATGAACGTCCCACGTTTTGTGGGAATTACAAATTCCCTGGAATTTTGAATTCCCCCATTTTTATTAATTCTTGCTAACCAAACAGACCAGTTTAGAAATTCATGGAAATTTCCATTGCACGTGTTTCTTCCCGCATACCAAACGACCACTAAGTATTTGAGCTAATTAAATGTGACTCGATCATCTTTTTATGGAATCCTATAACATCAGTATTAGAAACAAAGTAGACTAATTTACAAGCTTCAAAACTAGCTTGTTTACTCAACGCCGTATGAGCTTCACAGCACAATTCAAGTGCATTTGCAGAAGGTGCAACATCGCCATGGCATTTCGATTGTTGGAGGATAATTGGGCCGCCATCTCTATTGGGGAAAGTTGGGTTCCTGGGCCTACACGATTGATTTTTTTTTGTGAACTAAGGATGCATTTAAGTTAAAATAGTTTGGCCAAACATCTCATTACAATCCAATAGTAACAAGTCATGACAATAGTTTTTTTTTTTGAGAGGAAACGCGAGAAACCGTTTTATTAAGCTAAATCAAGTTCCACCAAAGATGTGATACTTTGGGGAAAAGAATCCATACATATTTATTGACCCACTCCCCCCTTAGTCATTCAAAATTCCTGGGAATTTCAAATTTCTTGATGTCAACCAAACAATTTTAGTAAATTCTTAGGAATTACATGAGGGAATTAACTTCCCAGGTATTGTAACTTCACACAGGAATTAAATTCTTGTATGTACCAAACAACCACTTAATTACGTTGGCAATTAAGATGATGAAATGAGCAAATTACTTTTTCTTTTTTTTTTGAAGTTTTCTCTGGCAAAATTGTTAAGCAAGATATTTAGCATATTTGATTGATTTACTTGTTATCCCTTTTGATATCTTTCCTTAACAATTACATTGTAGAATTGATGTAATTGAACACATTGTTTTCTTTTTGGTGCATGTTTTTTAAAGAGAAATTTCATTAATTGAAGGCCAAACGGCATCTACAATACGTATTAAAGAAAAATAAGATATAATTAGACAAGATCAAATCAAATTCGTCTTCGAAAAAACTACAATGAACCAGATCGAGCAATACAGTGCAACCCCCCTTGTATTTGCTGAATCACGCAGCTATTGATGGGAGAAGTCTATCATTCAAACATAGATTGGGGAAGAAAATTCTTGATTTAACCATGTTGACCGCATCCGAATTTCAAATACCTCGATGTTGATGGTCTTGAACTTCAACCCAATAGGAACAATTTCCCATACACCAATTCTTAAACTTCCACGCGTGAAGAGAATTAAACCAAACTCTGAACTCCCATGAAAGGAGAGAAAGAACCCAAAAATCGGGTAGAAAACTCTCAAAAAGAGAGAGTGTGGAAAATTATTAATAACAAAAACAATAAAAACTAGAAGAAAAAAGAAGAATTGGGGGCTTTTGATGGTGTTTAGGCTACTAGTCGTAGTTGGTGGTGTTGGGTGCACCCGAGCCATAGTTCAGGGTGTTGAGGCCCACACACTACCTTTTATCAATAAAAAGTTATCCAACTTTCTCTATCCTCTAATAAAAAATACCCAACCAACTCCTATCACATCTACTTTTTAAATAAAATAACATTTGATAACCACACCACAACTTATCACCTTAAACTACGTGTCCCAACAAATGTTCAGATCTTTCTGGGACGGAGGGAGTATTATCCAATTACATCGAGCAACAGGTGATGGCCTAATGGTGTTGGCATCACCTCCGATTCAGGAGATCCTGTGATCGAGTCTCACCCCTTGCAAGGAGGGATCCCCAATTTTCCCCCTACTTGCAAGGGTTTTCATCTTACCTTATTAAAAAAAAATCCAATTACATAATTGTATTTTTTTTGAGGGTAAAAGGAAAATATATAAAATTGTATTATCTCTTACTCTTTTTCATAAAAAAAATAAACTTGAATAGATCGGGTTCACAATAACTTATTATGCACTAGAAACCATATGATATAGTCAGTTTTTATTTGTTATAGTCAATTTTCGTATGATATAATCACTTTTTATATAGTCAGATTTTGTATGATACAGTCAATTTTTCTGATATAGTCAATTTTCTTATAATAAGTTAGTTATATAGTCATTTTTTGTATGATAAAGTTAGTATAAATGTATAATAAATTATTGTGAACACGATCCACCCAAGGCGTTTTGCATTTTTTTTTATTGTTTAATCCTTCTTAATATAGTGTTATCCGGATAGTTTTTATTGTGGAGTATTATCCGTAAAAATAATCTTTTTATATGATCTTCTCTATTTTTTCTACAACAAATCTTAAACGAGACGGCCTCACGTCACCCCATTGCCCCTAAGGTAATAGATTCTTTTTTACGGAAGAAAATATATCATTAATAATAATCCACGCGGCACTTATAATGATAATTAAGATCTGAAAAATACAAATTTAGCAAATTGCAACAATTTTCCCAATAAAACCAATTAATTTCCCCCTAAAGTAATAGATGACCCTTTAAGATTAGATATACTTTCTTTCTCACAATAAGTTATTATGAGTTTGCCTATTTTTCTATATTGAAAATTATCATCCACCATCACCATCATAAACTAGAGTAAGGCTCTGTTCTTTTGGGTTTGAATAAGTCCGGGCGGAACCGAACCGAACTAAATAAGTCCGAACGAACGAACCAAGCGAAATGAATAAGTCCGAACCGAACCGAACCCAGTGCGAACCGAACGGGCCAAGCGAACCGGGCGGGCGATCGATTCGAATTGAGTATTATTAATAATTACAAGTAGAGTAATATTTTTATCATCATTGATAATGATAATAATTAATAATATTAATGATAATGATAATAATAATATTATTAATACTCATACTAATAATATGCATAACAATAATATTCTTATGAATTGAGTAATATTAATAATAACAAGTAGAATAATAATGATCTGAAG